>CM050170.1:115735181-115789327 GCA_027410445.1 Discoglossus pictus | reverse complement strand
CTCTCTCTCTCCTGTGTCTCTTTTCCCTGCTCTCCCTCCCCTGTGTCTCGTTGCCCCACTTTCCCTCTCCTGTGTCTCTTTCCCCTGCTCTCCCTGCCCATGTCTCGTTGCCCCGCTCTCCCTCCCCTGTGTCTCTTTACCCTGCTCTCTCTCCCATGTCTCGTTCCCCCGCTCTCCCTCCCCTTTGTCTCTTTGCCCTGCTCTCCCTCTCCTGTGTCTCTTTCCCCGCCACTCCCTCCCCTGTGTCTCTTTCTCCACTACTCCCTCCCCTGTGTCTCTTTCCCCGCCTCTCCCTCCCCTGTGGCTCTTTCCACCCTCTCCCTCCTGTGTCTCATTCCCCCTCCATTCCCCCTCTCCCAGTTCTTCATCCCCCCTCTCCCTTGTCTCTTTCCACCCTCTCCCTCCCCTGTGTCTCTTTCCCACCTCTCCCTCCCCTGTGTCTCTTTGCCTGCCTCTCCCTCCCCTGTGTCTCTTTGCCCTGCTAACCCTCCCCTTCCCTCTCCTGTGTCTCTTTCTCCACCACTCCCTCCCCTGTGTCTCTTTCCCCGCCATTCCCTCCTGTGTCACTTTCCCCACCACTCTCTCCCCTGTCTCTTTCCCCACCACTCTTTCCCCTGTTTCTTTCCCCGTCACTCCCTCCCGTGTCTCGTTACCCCCGCTCTCCCTCCTGTGCCTCATTGCCCCCGCTCTGCCTCTCCTGTGTCTCTTTTCCCTTCTCTCCCTCCCCTGTGTCTCGTTGCCCCACTTTCCCTCTCCTGTGTCTCTTTCCCCTGCTCTCCCTCCCCCGTGTCTCGTTACCCCACTCTCCCTCCCCTGTGTCACTTTCCCCCGCTCTCTCTCTCCTGTGTCTCCTTGCCCTGCTCTCCCTCTCCTGTGTCTCTTTCCCCACCACTCCCTCCCCTGTCTCTTTCCCCGCCACTCCTTCCCCTGTCTCTTTCCCCACCACTCCTTCCCCTGTCTCTTTCGCCGCAACTCCCTCCCGTTTCTCGTCACCCCCTCTCTCTCTCTCTCCTGTGTCTCTTTTCCCTGCTCTCCCTCCCCTGTGTCTCGTTGCCCCGCTTTCCCTCTACTGTGTCTATTTCCCCTGCTCTCCCTCCCCATGTCTCGTTGCCCCGCTCTCCCTCCCCTGTGTCTCTTTACCCCGCTCTCTCTCCCATGTCTCGTTCCCCCGCTCTCCCTCCCCTTTGTCTCTTTCTCCGCTCTCCCTCTCCTGTGTCTCTTTCCCCGCCACTCCCTCCCTTGTGTCTCTTTCTCCACCACTCCCTCCCCTGTGTCTCTTTCCCCACCACTCCCTCCCCTGTCTCTTTCCCCGCCACTCCTTCCCCTGTCTCTTTCCCCACCACTCCTTCCCCTGTCTCTTTCGCTGCAACTCCCTCCCGTTTCTCGTCACCCCCTCTCTCTCTCTCTCCTGTGTCTCTTTTCCCTGCTCTCCCTCCCCTGTGTCTCGTTGCCCCGCTTTCCCTCTACTGTGTCTATTTCCCCTGCTCTCCCTCCCCATGTCTCGTTGCCCCGCTCTCCCTCCCCTGTGTCTCTTTACCCCGCTCTCTCTCCCATGTCTCGTTCCCCCGCTCTCCCTCCCCTTTGTCTCTTTCTCCGCTCTCCCTCTCCTGTGTCTCTTTCCCCGCCACTCCCTCCCTTGTGTCTCTTTCTCCACCACTCCCTCCCCTGTGTCTCTTTCCCCGCCTCTCCCTCCCCTGTGGCTCTTTCCACCCTCTCCCTCCTGTGTCTCATTCCCCCTCTCCCAGTTCTTCCTCCCCCTCTCCCTTGTCTCTTTCCCCCCTTTCCCTCCCCTGTGTCTCTTTCCCCGCCACTCCCTCCCCTGTGTCTCTTTCCCCACCACTCCCTCCCCTGTGTCTCTTTCCCCGCCTCTCCCTCCCCTGTGGTTCTTTCCACCCTCTCCCTCCCCTGTGTCTCTCCCCCTCTCCCCCATGTCTCTCTCCACCCTCTCCCTCCCCTGTGTCTCTTTCTCATGCTCTCCCTCCCCTGTGTCTCATTGCCCCGCTTTCCCTCCAGTGTCTCTTCCCCCTCTCCCTCCCCTGTGTATTCCCCATCCCTCCACCTCCCCTGTGTCTCATTCCCCCTCTCTCCCTCCCCTGTGTCTCGTTGTCCCGCTCACCCTCCCCTGTTTCTTGTTGCCCCACTCTCCCTCCAGTGTCTCTTCCCCCCTCTCCCTCCCCGGTGTATTCCCCATCCCTCCACCTCCCCTGTGTCTCATTCCCCCTCTCTCGCTCCCCTGTGTCTCATTCGCCGCCACTCCCTCCCGTGTCTCTTTTCCCGCTCTCCCTCCGCAGTTTCTCTTTTCCCCGCTCTGCCTCCACTGTGTCTCTTTTCCCCCTTTTCCACCCCTGTGTCACTTTCCCCCTCTCCCTCCCGTGTCACTTTCCCCACCAGTCCCTCCCCTGTCTCTTTCCCCACCACTCCTTCCCCTATCTCTTTCCCCGCCACTCCCTCCCCTGTGTCTCGTTACCCCCGCTCTCCCTCCCGTGCCTCATTGCCCCAGCTCTCCCTCTCCTGTATCTTTTCCCTTCTCTCCCTCCCCTGTGTCTCGTTGCCCCACTTTCCCTCTCCTGTGACTCTTTCCCCTGCTCTCCCTCCCCCGTGTCTCGTTGCCCCGCTCTCACTCTCCCGTGTCTCGTTCCCCCGCTCTCCCTCCCGTGTCTCGTTCCCCCGCTCTCCCTCCCCTGTGTCTCTTTCCCCCAGCTCTCCCTCTCCTGTGTCTCTTTCCCCGCCACTCCCTCCCTTGTGTCTCTTTCTCCACCACTCCCTCCCCTGTGTCTCTTTCCCCGCCTCTCCCTCCCCTGTGGCTCTTTCCACCCTCTCCCTCCTGTGTCTCATTCCCCCTCTCCCAGTTCTTCCTCCCCCTCTCCCTTGTCTCTTTCCCCCCTTTCCCTCCCCTGTGTCTCTTTCCCCGCCACTCCCTCCCCTGTGTCTCTTTCCCCACCACTCCCTCCCCTGTGTCTCTTTCCCCGCCTCTCCCTCCCCTGTGGTTCTTTCCACCCTCTCCCTCCCCTGTGTCTCTCCCCCTCTCCCCCATGTCTCTCTCCACCCTCTCCCTCCCCTGTGTCTCTTTCTCATGCTCTCCCTCCCCTGTGTCTCATTGCCCCGCTTTCCCTCCAGTGTCTCTTCCCCCTCTCCCTCCCCTGTGTATTCCCCATCCCTCCACCTCCCCTGTGTCTCATTCCCCCTCTCTCCCTCCTGTGTCTTGGTTTCCCGCTCACCCTCCCCTGTTTCTTGTTGCCCCACTCTCCCTCCAGTGTCTCTTCCCCCGTGTCCCTCCCCTGTGTATTCCCCATCCCTCCACCTCCCCTGTGTCTCATTCCCCCTCTCTCGCTCCCCTGTGTCTCATTCGCCACCACTCCCTCCCGTGTCTCTTTTCCCGCTCTCCCTCCGCAGTTTCTCTTTTCCCCGCTCTGCCTCCACTGTGTCTCTTTTCCCCCTTTTCCACCCCTGTGTCACTTTCCCCGCTCTCCCTCCCCTGTGTCACTTTCCCCACCAGTCCCTCCCCTGTCTCTTTCCCCACCACTCCTTCCCCTATCTCTTTCCCCGCCACTCCCTCCCCTGTGTCTCGTTACCCCCGCTCTCCCTCCCGTGCCTCATTGCCCCAGCTCTCCCTCTCCTGTGTCTCTTTTCCCTTCTCTCCCTCCCCTGTGTCTCGTTGCCCCACTTTCCCTCTCCTGTGTCTCTTTCCCCTGCTCTCCCTCCCCCGTGTCTCGTTGCCCCGCTCTCACTCTCCCGTGTCTCGTTCCCCCGCTCTCCCTCCCCTGTGTCTCTTTCCTCGCCACTCCCTCCGGTGTCTTTCCCCGCTCTCCCTCTCCTGTGTCTCTTTCCTCGCCTCTCCCTCCCCTGTGCCTCGTTGCCCCACTCTCCCTCCCCTGTGTCTCATTGCCCCGCTCTCCCTCCAGTGTCTCTTCTCCCCTCTCCCTCCTGTGTATTACCCATCCCTCCACCTCCCGTGTCTCATTCCCCCTCTCTCGCTCCCCTGTGTCTCATTCCCCCTCTCTCCCTCCCCTGTGTCTCGTTGTCCCGCTCACCCTCCCGTTTCTTGTTGCCCCACTCTCCCTCCCGTGTCTCGTTGTCCTGCTCTCCCTCCCCTGTATCTTTCCCCTGCTCTCTCTCCCGTGTCTCGTTGTCCTGCTCTCCCTCACCTGTCTCTTTGCCCCGCTCTCCCTCTCCTGTGTCTCTTTCCCCGCTCAACCTCTCCTGTGTTTCTTTCACCCCTCTCCCTCCTTTGTGTCTCGTTGCCCTGCTTTCCCTCCCGTGTCTCTTTCCCCTGCTCTCCCTCCCATGTCTCGTTTACCTGCTCTCCCTCCCGTGTCTCGTTCCCCCACTCTCCCTCCCCTGTCACGTTGCCCCGCTCTCCCTCCCGTTTCTCTTTCTCCCTCTCCGTGTCTCTTCCCCCCTTGCCAGCTTCCTCACCTGTCTCTCCCCCCCTTGCCTTCCCTGTGTGTTTCTTCACCCTCTCCCTTCCTTATGCTACCTTGAGTTTTGTGATGAGCGCTTTCGACACTAATTGCAGGCCTCGCAATGAGCACCTTTGGCGCTCATTGCAAGCCTATCCCCCTCTACTTTACGGGCCCATTGCAGACTTCAGCAAACCTGATGCGCATGCGCAAGCCCATAACATAGCATTACCAAGAAACTCGCAATTACGACAACTATCTATGACTAGCGACTTGCCAGTCAAAAGTGACAGCATGATAGTTTTCTAAATTGTGTTTCTCTCCCCCACCTCTGTCCTGTCTCTTCCCCCCTCTCCCTCCCTTGTGTCTTTTTCCCCCCCGTGTCTTCCCCCCTCCCGTTTCTTCCCCTTCTCCCCTCTCATTCGCTCTCCCTCCTGTGTCTCATTTTCCCCCCTTCTTTCCCCCTCTCCTCTTTCCTCCCTCCTCTGTCTCTTTCCCCCTCCTCGTGTCTCTTTCCCCGTGTTTCTTCCCCCTCCCATGTCTCCTTTCCCCTCTCTTCCTCCTGTGTGTCTTGCTCGGGTATCTGTGACCCCTCCCCTCGGCGGGCAGACATGCTCGGGTCGCTCACAGTGCCCAGCTCAGGCGGCATGCTGCTTCTAGTCTCACTTCTGGTCCATTGATCACTGCCAAGGGCCGGTGGAGCAGAGAGGTGATGTCAGGACTGGCACAGTGTGAATATAGGAAGGTATCCCAGCTATGAGCGGCTTTCCAGCCCATTGCGTATGCGCCTCCTGAGACTCCCTCTACCTTATGGGCCTCACGATGAGCATTCTCAGCGCCGTTAATTTTATCATGGCGTAACGACATCTCGCCATACGACAATTATTATATGTGATGATTATGCTGCAGTGGAATCTATCATTTTGGTTTCTGATTAGCAACTACATATTTTTTTTGCTTTGTACAAGGTTTTGTTTATTATCGTACAAGGTTTTGTTTATTATCACGTTTTGATATTCAGAAGATCATATATAAGGAACTTGGCTTGTGGTGCTTTAAGGGTTATTAATATATAACATGTGTATGGCTCTGATGTAAAATTACATTCCACCTCCTAATACCAGTTTAAAGCGACATTGTCACTCGCAACAAGTTGGTTCCCTTTTAAAACACATAAAAATGTGTGTATACAGTGGATATAAAAAAAAAGTCTACACACCCCAGTTAAATGTCAGGTTTCTGGGCTGTAAAAAAAATGAGACAAAGATAAATCATTTCAGAACTTTTTCCACCTTTAGTGTGACCTATAAACTGTACAACTCAATTGAAAAACAAACGGAAATCACTTAGGTAGAGGGAAGAAAACATATAAGAATAAAATAATATGGTTGCCTAAGTATGCACACCCTTAAACTAATACTTTGTTGAAGCACCTTTTGATTTTATTACAGAACTCAGTCTTTTTGGGTATGAGTCTATCAGCATGGCACATTTTGACATGGCAAGATTTGCCCACTCTTCTTTGCAAAAACACTCCAAATCTGTCAGATTGCGAGTGCATCTCCTGTGCACAGCTTCAGATCACCCCACAGATTTTCAATCGGATTTAGGTCTGGGCTCTGGCTGGGCCATTACAAAACTTTAATCTTCTTCTGGTGAAGCCATTCCTTTGTTGATTTGGATGTATGCTTTGAGTCGTTGTCATGCTGAA
Organism: Discoglossus pictus; assembly: GCA_027410445.1. Taxonomy (NCBI): domain Eukaryota; kingdom Metazoa; phylum Chordata; class Amphibia; order Anura; family Alytidae; genus Discoglossus; species Discoglossus pictus. The sequence continues at coordinate 115,783,216 of CM050170.1, read as the reverse complement.
AGATGAAGTTCCTCTTCATGTTCAGCTTTTTAGCAGAAGCCTGAAGATTTTGTGCCAATATTGACTGGTATTTGGAACTGTTCATAATTCCCTCTCTTAACTAAGGCCCCAGTTCCAGCTAAAGAAAAACAGCCCCAAAGCATGATGCTGCCACCACCATCCCTCTAATGCTTTAGTAGCTCTCTGTGGACCATGGCTTTTCCTGTGGGATGCGCCTAAGAACATTTCAGGAAAGACGAACTAGAGCAGCTGAACTTTATTTGGGGTTAATCAGAGGCACATTAAATGATGGCAGGTGTATGCCGACTCCTATCTAACACGATTTGGAATGTGATTGCTTAATTCTGAACACATCCCCAGTTAGAGGGTGTGCAGACTTATGTAACCACATTTTTTTTTCCCCTCTACCTAAAAGATTTCAGTTTGTTTTTCAATTGAGTTGTACAATTTATAGGTCACATTAAAGGTGGAAAAAGTTCTGAAATGATTTATCTTTGTCACATTTTTTTACAGCACAGAAACCTGACATTTTAACAGGGGTGTGTAGACTTTTTATATCCACTGTACATATTAATTGCCGTTTTCTCTATAGTAAATACTTGAATACCTGAAATATTCAGCATTGTTAATGGGGCTCCTTTAAACTCTTTATGCTAATTTGCACTTGACAGTGCTTGGAAGGGGTGGGGAAGAGATATTGATGATCATAGTGGGGGGCCACACACATGCCTGAATTTGAGGATTGCCTTTCTGTACACCAATGAGGCAATCGGGATGACTGAAGAAGTGATTCACCTGTACACAGCAGGAATATCCTGAAAATGAGGCCTCCGGGTGTGGCCCTCCTTGTCTGAACTTGCCTACCCCTGGATTAGTGGGTCATGGTTTCACCACCAGAGACAGACAAGCACACTGTAACCCTAGTTTGCATGTTGTTGTTTTGTCATTTAGTTCTGTCCAACTCTCTGTGACCCTATGGACCACAGCACACCAGGCACATTGTTATGTCACTGGTTTTGCTAAACCATAAGGATTCCTTGGCAAATATAGTGGAGTGGGTTGCAGGTTCCTTCTCCAGTGGACCGTGATTTGTCTGACCTTTCTGCTATGACCTGCCCATCTTGGTGTAGCTCACAGCTTCATTGAGGTACACAAACCCCTTACCAGAGTAAGGTAGTGATCTAGAAGGGTAATTTGCATATAAAAAGCTACTAATTAGTATTTGCATTTGCATACCACAGCATCAATCTTTATTATTTCAGAAATCAAATGGCTAGTACATTATAGCTAGTTTTTCATGTACTTTAAGAATAACAAAACAACAACTTGATTTTGGAGGTGACCAACTCCCTTTAGGACAAAAATACGTGTATCACCCTAAGGAGTGTAATGAAGCCCCTGCGATTACTGAGACTGTCCAAAATTTCACACACTAGTTTATGGACTAAACCTTATATTGTGCTTTGTGATTTATGACACTATACGAAAATATTCATTACTAGCACAGACTAAGGATGTAGTAGTATCCGTGCGGGCAGCTGCTTTCCTTTACTCTAATAGATCACAGCAGATCTAAGGGCCACGGGTCAGAGGGGGGTCATATACAGGAAGCCCCTCCTGAGCACGGTACAAATAGTAACAGTCATCATTGAGCAGCACAGATACAGAAGGACCAGGCTGGAAGCCACTCAACCCTGTGCAATACGTGCTCGCGGCCTGCCGGTACAACACAGGAACCCCGTTGCAATGCGTGCTCGCTGCCTGCCCGTACAACACAGGAACCCCGTTGCAATGCGTGCTCGCTGCCTGCCCGTACAACACAGGAACCCCGTTGCAATGCGTGCTCGCTGCCTGCCCGTACAACACAGGAACCCCGTTGCAATGCGTGCTCGCTGCCTGCCCGTACAACACAGGAACCCCGTTTCAATGCGTGCTCGCTGCCTGCCCGTACAACACAGGAACCCCGTTGCAATGCGTGCTCGCTGCCTGACGGTACAACACAGGAACCCCGTTGCAATGCGTGCTCGCTGCCTGACGGTACAACAAAGGAACCCCGTTGCAATGCGTGCTCGCTGCCTGCCGGTACAACACTAGAACCCCGTTGCAATGCGTGCTAGCTGCCTTGCACCTCTCTCTCGCTCTGCGCGTGCCCCCCCTTTCCCTACACGCCTCTCTCTCGCTCTGCGCGTGCCCCCCCTCACCCTGCGTGCCCCCTCTCGCTCTGCGCGTGCCCCCCCTCACCCTGCGTGCCCCCTCTCGCTCTGCGCGTGCCCCCCCTCACCCTGCGTGCCCCCTCTCGCTCTGCGCGTGCCCCCCCCCTCACCCTGCGTGCCCCCTCTCGCTCTGTGCGTGCCCCCCCTCACCCTGCGTGCCCCCTCACCCTGCGTGCCCCCTCTCTTCGCCCCCCTCTCTCTCGCTGTGCGCGCGCCCCCTCTCGCTCTTTTTGTGCGCGCCCTCTCTCGCTCTCTTTGTGTGCGCCCTCTCTCGCTCTCTTTGTGTGCGCGCCCTCTCTCGCTCTCTTTGTGTGCGCGCCCTCTCTCGCTCTCTTTGTGTGCGCGCCCTCTCTCTCTTTGTGCGCGCCCTCTCTCTCTTTGTGCGCGCCCTCTCTCTCTCTCTCATGCAAGGTTGCTCGACATTACACCGTAAACAGCATGTGAGTAACGCCTGTGCAGAAATCATCTTGCAGGTGTTACTCACATCTGAGAACTATTATAGGTGATATTTGGTAGGTCTAATGCAAATTGTGATCGGTAAACAAGGTCTTTGAAACACAGTGGAAGCTGTTCAATCTTATTTATTCCATAAGAGGCTGAGCATGCAATCACATTCATGGTACATTGTTTTGGTTTCCAAAATTGTTTCCTCTGCAGACTTCTTCCAACAGTAAATGAACTGCTCTTAATTACTCATTTATTATTAAAGAGAAATGAAAGGTTCCTGGAGGTTACTAGGAATATAAATACCTGGGTATCTATCTACTGTTGTGTACTTTATTTTATTAAGAAGTGTTTATAGGCTTTGTTTTTACTGCACAAAAACAAACAAATCAGTCCTGTATGGGTCTGCCCGCTGCAGTGTATGCAGATACAGACTCTGTGCAGTGTAGTGCTTGGCCTAAAATCTTCCAAATGGTTTGTAACTGCTTTCCCCTCTGCAGTGTATGGGTTGCATGATCTCATAGCAACCAATCAGTGGTTACCATGTGCAACATGCTCCGTGAATGAGGTCACCGACAGGCTAATTTGAAACATTGCACTTCACACTGTGTATTCATGAGCTGCATGAGCTAGAGAGGGCAGACACAATCAGGAAATCATTGTAAGAATTTAGGGAGTAAAAACATACCACTTATTTATAAAAGAAAGTACATAAAAGTAAATAGATACGCAGAGCATATTGTATTCCAAGTGAAATCCAGACAACCTCCCATGTCCCTTTAAATACTATGCTTTTATAATGTCTCTGTATCCATACCAAAAATATATAAAATAAAAAACTTTACACAAACAAATAACTTGTTCCTAAGTGCTAGTATTACACCACCATCTTGTGGTCACAACTAGAATAAAGCAAATAAATGTCTGAGGTTTTCTTTTCCATATGCCCCCCGATGACTTCTGCTCTCTCTCTGTAATTAACTAAACATATAATAACAAACCAATATTGGATTACCCACCAATAAATTAACCTAAACTTACATTTTAGTAAATTCAAAATGCTTTACCAGCGCATTGTGTCCCTGAGCACCCAAAAGATATTTAAAGGGCATAGCAGAATCGGAATTATAAATATTTGCAATTGTGAGTTATTAAAAAATTACATTTAGTAAGAGAATAGTAGCTCTACATTTACTAAACGTTGGCATGCTCTCAGATCATGAGATTCTCTCACCAGAGTAGTCTTGCTACCAATACCTAATTAGCTCATGACTGGATTAGTAGAAACATTTTTTATGAAGATGATGCTTTTTAATAGCTAAATGAGTAGGATTGGATTGGAAGCTTTCATGGTTACTATAACTCCTTTATCAAAGCAAGGTTACAGTAACTTTAAAATCTCAGCTATTAAAATGTATCTCCTCCATTAAACGTATTTATGGATGTTCTATGGCTACAATAGCACAACACCTTTTCTACTAGATTGATGGCTTCCTTTTGCATGTGGTTTGAAGGTGTCAAGAGTCTGTTTTTTCACATATTGACATCTCGGATGCCATATGCAAAAAGAAGACCACTCTGATGGGAGCATGTCATGATCAGAATGTTGTAAATTCAAAGCTATTTTACTATTGCTAGATCTAATTTTTTGAAAACCTTTCAATTATTTATATTTTAAATTAGTACTTCACTATCATATCATAAAACTGACTTCTGTTGCGGCCCTTTAAAAACCAACCCCATTATTCTGGCTCTTTGTCAACAGATATATACACAAGCTGGGATTCTGAAATATTCAAGAGACAAAATTACATGCCAGAGGAAATCTCTTCCACACACATCTGAAAATATTTTCTCATGGTCTTGAACAACTAGAAATACTTGCAATGACAGTTTCAAAAAGGTACTCGAATATAAAAATAAAATCAAGTATAAAGATCAATAAATTAAATAACAAGAAAATGACACCATTGATAAGGTCCCTTAGTATAAATGACTCAAACGTTTGTGCTGGCTGCAGCCCATGTTAATAACTAATCTTTCCTATACAAAAACGGTAGCAAGTCTCCATTCCACCAACCAGTGTAGGTGCATATTTCCTTCATGAACATAAAGAAGTCTTGGTAGATTGACATTCCCTTTTACATCTATGCTTTGCCTTGATCAGGAACCCAATGGAGAAGACTGCCAGCTGTGGCTAACCGAGCTGCAGGTCCTAGGGCCATGGTACTCGAAAGCCTAGGGATTTGAAGCTTCGGTAGTCCCAGAAGATGATTGGCTGGGTAGCTTGACTGTTGATAATAGGATGGTTCTCCACAAAAATAAGATTCAGACTTTTCTTCACATGGATTATTTTCCTCTGGCACCAAAGAGAAACAGTCACCTGATAGAACAAGAAAATAAATATTGAAATCGGTAGGACACATAAGAGGTAGCTCCAATTGATGGCAGGACTCCAGAATCCAAAGAAATATATAGCCAAGTAGAAACGAGAGAGGGAGTATAAAAAGTTGGATATCAACATAGACTACATTTCTAAATACTTTCTGAAAACCTGTCCACGGGAGGCAAGAAAAATCTATATAAATAAGTTGGCTATGCAATGTGATAAATAAAAATATGCAAGAAAAAATCTATCAATTTATTTCTGAAGTTAAATAATTGCAAATTCCCAAGGGCTAGTTAGTAGCCACAACACTAAGTCTCCAAAACATGATGTTACTTGATTTAACATGCATTTTTATGCCACTGGGACTATGTCAGTTGCCAAGCATTTTGTATGCTAATGATCAAAAATGCTCAGTGATTGTGGGAAGTGAAATGTTATACTATAAAAGGTTACTACAAATTGGCTTACATTTTAATATTAAAAAGGCAGTCTAAAATGTACTAAAAACAAAGAGCAGCTGTGGCATCACAGTGAATTGTGGATTATAGCTATAGGGATATGTAAGGTCTTATACAATGGGTAAACCATATTCATAGAAACCTGTTTCAGTGTCCCAAACATGTTCTCACACATTTCTGTGGACATACAGTCAGGTCCATAAATATTGGGACATCGACACAATTCTAATCTTTTTGGCTCTATACACCACCACGATGGATTTGAAATGAAACGAACAAGATGTGCTTTAACTGCAGACTTTCAGCTTTAATTTGAGGGTATTTACATCCAAATCAGGTGAACGGTGTAGGAATTACAACAGTTTGTAATTTATCTAGTCTGAAAATGGTGGTGTATAGAGCCAAAAAGTTTAGAATTGTGTCAATGTCCCAATATTTATGGACCTGACTGTACCTATTATCACTAAAAGTGGATTAAGAATCTTACCCTTACAATTAGAAAGGTAAAAGGTCCTGCATGAAAAACACTATTTCAAGTTTGCAACCCTATTTATGGGTTGAGCAAGCTCTTTCAGGCTTATCAGCTTGATGGGAAGAGTGACTCGAACATAATACTGCCTTGTTGGCAACCACAAAAATTTTATTTTTTTTGTATCGATGTTTGGAAACAAGAGCTTGGGAAAGTCGATTTTCAGACTAGATAAGATTTTATAAATAGACTTTTTGATATACAAATCTAAAATTACCAACAAAAAGTAAATCTTGAATGTATGATAGTATAGCCATATAAGTGTCAGGAACGCCCAGTGTGAAACTTCTTCCCTTACCTGACACCCAGCATCTGCTGCTGTTCCCAGGCAGGCTCGCTGGTCTATGCAACAGGTGTGAAATCACTCTGACAGCTGAGCTATTTAAGGCACAGTACCTAAGTGTCCATTTGCATTCTTAGTATTCTTTGTGAGCTCCTGTTTGCTGTTGTGTTTGGTTCCAGCATATGCCTGCAGCTGTTCCTTTCCTCATTTCTACTGTATTTCTCTTTACAAGGCTCCCTGATCCTACTCTGTGATGACCAAGGGGTGAGGGGACCATGTGTGCCCCAAACCCTGCTGCTTTAAGCAACAGAAATACCCCTAGATTGTCTGGGTTTTGGTAATCTCAGCTCCCAGCTGACTTTTCCAGGTATCCAGCTACACACACACACACACACATACACATACACATACATGAAGTAGGTTTAAACAGTGGTACTCTCAGGGGTTAAAAGTATAGTTCATGACAGAGTCTGTAGTAATAATTTACATTTTGCTTATGTACGTTTAAACTGACACCTCTTTTTTGAGGAGCACACCCAGCATATTTATCCATAACACTACCCAATCATATTCAATCTCCAACCTTTGGTAAACAGATGTTAAACATTCCCCATCAGCCTACACCCTAGTCACATTGAAGGCCTGTCCATCAAGTGATGTCAGCCTTCCAAACCACCCCCTGTGGTCCTGGAGCCTAACTGGGTAACTAACTTAATTGTACCCTTTGTTCCAGATCAGCAGTGAAGAAACTGTCTGATGGTGTACTTGAGCCTCCCTGTAATTGTTTGAACAAAATATCTTGTACCCTGTGCCCCACATCCCAAGGAGACCCTAGCAACATACTTTATTGAACTCTATGTGGAAAATGCAGCATTTAGAGACCAAACATGACTGGGTACTATCCACACATCCGTAACTGTACATAAAATTGTTATATACATTTTACACTTCCTTTATTTCAAAAAGGTTCACAGAGTAACAGATTCTTAACTTATACATCCTTCTCCTTATTCACAGTTCTCTCTCAAGGGAGGTGATATCTTGTCCAGTTGTGACCTAAAGTCAGAGGGGTAGGTCTTCACACAAGTGTACTGCGGTTAGCAAGCAGACAATCACATGCTGTGTGCCTTCTTGCTGCAGCATGGCACTGGTTGTATGAAGCTCCAACATCCTTGTGCATTGCCTTAGGTCGCAGATGTGTAAGATGTTCCCTCTCATGAGAGAGCAGAAACAAAGGTTCAGTTACAGAAGGTAAGAATTTGGGACTTCTTGGAAGTTATAAGTGAACTGATTTTTTTTAAAACAGAACTAAAATAAGGTGGATAAAACAAATTATTTACGTACTTACCATATTTAGATAAAACAAAACTATTCTATTTAAAGAATAGCTTTAATCTGGTATTTACCTGTCTGAGTTAAAGGTACGGTCTCTAACAATGGAGGTTCTTTTGTTGGAGGAGATGACTGGATGTCACTGTTCTCTTGTGATCTAGACTTTATGAGGGAGATGTAAAATTCCTCCAACGGAAGTGAAAGCAGATCAGCATCATCAGACGCCACAGGAATTTTGGAGGGCTGAAAGAAGAAGAACATGGGACAAAAGTAAACAGCAGCCATTCCAACTCCCACTATTCCATTGATAACAACATAATCAATCTACTAAAAACTAAATGTTAAACAAACAGTAGGTTTTCAATTCTCAAACTAGATGCAAACCTCTTTGGCAACTTTCTGTTCCTCCCATATTTCTGTGTTCACATTAGATTGCTTAGAGGTGTCAATTGAAGAGACTGCAGGGTTTAAAAAGGTCCAGGTTTCATCCCACACATCTGTTCCCGCTGGTAGTGCCTCCAGGTAAGGCATACAAAGATCCGCCTCTGCTTTATCCTATTTGAGAATTAAATATTGCAAGTAAGAGTATTTTCTTACCCTGCACAATTTTTTTGAATAGATTATATTGCTGTAGGTAATGAAATCAAACTTCTAATTTGTACTATATGTACTACAATCTGCTATCTCACTTTGCAGCCACAACCATGAAAAAGGATATATCCCTCTCAATAAACTATTTCATAATCCGCTAATATGTATGCATATCTCCTCCCAATCATATCTTAAGCACTATCATTTCTTGATTGACTGTCACAACCTATAGTGATGTCAATGATCTGCACAATCAGAAACAGAGTAAAAAGCATGTGAAAAATGGGTTCCTTTTTTAAAATTGTTGGTATATTAATTAAGTTATGAGCATTTAGATGGTTTAAGCTGCCTCTGAATTGTCAGAATAGACCAGCTGGTGGTACGAATTAGAAATAGATTTATAGCTTGTGAAAGAGACTCTTACATTTCTAATATTAGTTCTATACTAGAGATATTATTAATTTCTGCCTAATGCAAAGTATGTAGACATTTAGCTTAGTGGTTAAAGAGACCCAATCATGGGAAAATTGGATCCAAAAACATAGCAAATCAGACAGTGTATGCCTCAACAATATATTCTGAGCTAAAAAGCCTGCAAAAAAAAATGTTCTCTGTACCTGAATTTTATTACTAACAAACGCTGCCTGGAGGGAGCCATCTTCGAACAGGGGCTGTCCTCTCCTTCCCATGGGCGGTCCGGGGAAGGTAAAAAGAGATGCCACTGGAGCTGAGCTCACATTTAATATTGAGCTGCATATTGAGCTGCAATATGACATCATCGATCAGGACTTTCAAATGAGTATATCTTCAGAACAGAAGGTATTTGGAACATAGTGTAACGGGGCAAGTACATAAATCTGGGCATGGTGTTCTAATTTCTATTGTTATGGGCGTGATTGGGTCCCTTTAAGTGACTGGACTGTGAAATTGCCCATGTTGGGTCATCTTTTATATTACTTTTTACTATGGTTATAGGATCAATCCGAAAAATATATATATAAAAGGCGTTGTATCAAACAAATATAGATATTGTAATTAAGTTTAGTAAACTAAATAAATAATTAATTAAATGATAAATTCAGAGGAGCTTTCACATGTTACCAGAATATACTGCAAAAGTTACTATTTGCTGCAGCCGGTGTATTTTATATATTTAACATATGGTATATGTTACGATCTGCTTCTTCAGTCCGGCTTGATCAGGCTGTTGTGGCCAAACCCACCCAGCAGACCTTTCAGGTTCTTCTGATCCCTTCACCAAGACAGCCGATGTCTCTTGAAATGCCTTTACTCAGATGCAGTATAATAAAACAATATGAACTCAGGAACTTTAATTGTTGTTGTAATTCATAAAAGGTTCAATAGATCACATATATAATTGTAAGCATGCGAGTTGTTGCTAACGCTTGCGGGCTCGTGTAGCGAGGGCAGCGGGCGAGGGCCTCAGTTGCTGGCATGGAGTGCGCCATCAACTGGGACCCTCGCAAACTTTACGTCGCACCGCAAACAACACGACACACCAATTACGACCCTCGCAAACTTTACCTCGCAACGCAAACAACAAATGACACACGTTAACACACATTACGACCTCGCAACACTCGGACGCAACTCGCGAACATTACAAAATTCAAAACACAATACATACACACAGCACATACATAAAAAACTTACCTACAGCAACAGGGAGCATCCAGGACCTCAAAAAAGCAACTTACACCTTGATTTCACTCAAAATAAAAGAGTTTAGACACAAAAAAATTTGCTAAGCGACAGAAAAAATGGCCACCGAACAAAACGAAAATGAGGCTACACACTCAAACACCATACGAGACACGTTAGCACACATTACGACTTCGCAAAAATCGGACGCAACATGCAAACATAAAAACATTTAAAAAACAATAAATACAGACAACACACACATAAAAAGCTTACCTACAGCAAGAGTAACCATCCAGGACCTCAAAAAAGCAACTTACACCTTCATTTAAATAAAAATAAAACAGTTTAGACACTAATAAAATCGCTAAGCGAGAGAAAAAATGGCCGACGAACAGAACGAAAACGAGGCTACAGCACTCGAAACACAGAGAACACCACAAGAAACTCGCAAAACACCACAAAAGACCTACGGATAATCCGCGAAGACGCATACCACACATTACCCGCCATTTTACGCCAATGCGGAAGTACACCACTACGCTAACGGTTTCGGCTCGCGCACGCACAGTATTACACTACATTCACCACGCTTACACAGCAGCTCCACACCACTTATGCTGCAGCAACATCAAAACACATTGACAGCTCTTCAACACAATGTTTCAAAATAGGTAAAGTATATTCATTTATTAATGTATTATATATGTCATTATTACACACCAAACAGGATCAGAACAGCCATTTTCTCTGACATATATATCTTCCAGATATCTTATTCATATATATATATATATATATATATATATATATATATATATATATATATATATCACATATTATAATTGTCCAACTACGATTCGTCGTCACGCTGTGTTGCGTGGTGCGTACAAATTAGCGATGAGTGCAGCAGGTGCTCATCGCCCGGCGAGCCTTGCACAGCGAGGCGAGCCGTTAAACCGTACCACTTTGCCGATCGCACGGCTTTGCGATTAGCGCCGCAGGCGCTCATCGCCTGGCGAGCCGTTAAACCGTAGCACTTTGGCAATGAGCACCGCAGGTGCTCATTGCAGGCGAGGCGAGCTGTTAAACTGTAGCACTTTGGCAGTGAGTGCCACAGGCACTCATTGTAGGCGAGCCTCGCATAGCGAGGCGAGCCGTTACGTTAAACCGTAGCACTTTGGCAATGAGCGCCTGTGGCGCTCATTGCAGGCGAGCCTCGCATAGCAAGGCAAGCAGTTACGTTAAAAAATACGAGATGAAAAAAATTACGAGATAAGCGGCGGAACCAAAACAATTAAAAAAACACTAACTACACACTAAAAAATAAAAACAAGGTCACTTACAGCATGGGGAACCAGGCAGGACGTCTGGGAGTGAGTTGGAACTCCAATTTACATCGATTTAGACGAGTTACAAAGATCGAAAATCGGCTAAGCGAGAAAAAAATGGCTGCCGAAAAAAATGAAAACGTGGCTATACTACTACGAACTGCGTAAAACACAGCCACAGACGTATGTGCTCGAAAAACAACGAGACAAAGGATGCGCAATAACCGCACAATGAGTAAAAAAGACAGTAGCGAGTACATTTTACGAAACACAATTACAGATTTACGCACTAACACAGATTTCCCGCCTTTGTCTCGCGGAACATCGGATTTCCCGCCTAAAACAATGCATTTGTCTCGCGCACAAAGCCTATATATAGGGCACACTTGACACAGAACACACTTTCTCCTCAGGTGATGACAGTCTGACTGGATGTTTTCTGATGCCGGAAAATCTCAAGAGATTGTTAGCTCTTCAGGATACTGCTTCAGCAATATTACATTAAAAAAGGTAAATATCATTTATAATTATTAATTAATTAGTAAATTGGTACTTAATAAAAAAAAATAGTAAATTTAATTAATAGAAAAATAATATCGTGCTTACCTGTGTGAAACAATTGTTAATAACATTCATAATGTACATTAATTAATCATTAATAGCAAAATTAGTTAACGTTTAAGAATGTGAATAAAAAAAGCAACACATTGATTCATTAATTATTAATGTGCGTTAATTTAATAATTAATTTGTTATATATCGTGATTACCTGTGTGAAAGAATTGTAAATAACATTCATAATGTACTTTAATTAATTAATCATTAATATCAAAAAAGATTAACGTTTAAGAATGTGCATAAAAAAAGGAACACGTTGATTAATTATTAATCTACATAATTTAAATAATTCAGTTCCTATATATTTAGTATAAAATAAACCAAAAAAAAAAAAGGCTATATACTCATGCTTACATCTTGATGTTAGATTTAGTCGCACATTACTTTAATATTAATGAACATTAATTGATTCTTATTTCATTAGTAATGTACATTATTTTAATAATTCAGTTGTAACATACTCATTTTAAAATACCCCTCAAACAAAAAAAAAAGGGAATAGACTCATGCTTACGTCTTGACGTTATATTTAGTCAGACATTAATTTAAGATTAATACACATTAATTGAGTCTTATTTAAAGACTAACAGTAATATTGATTGTATGTTTTTAATCTATGCTTACATATGTGTGTTCATGCTGATTGATTGATATATTTATTTCATGTTTTTAATCTATGCAAAAATATGTATGTTAAGCCTCATTGATTGATACAGATGAAACATATTATACATTAATTTTTACTATTTTGTATAATTGCAGTGGACTGTAGCTGAATGAACAGAGATAGTGACGTTTGGACACATTGAACATCATAAGGATAATTTTGACAGGTACAGAATTTGAATTATATTACTACAGCAAGATATTCAAAAATATGCTTTTAGGTTTTTGATGTAGCCAAATATATGTCTGTTGATGTTCATTTAATGATATCGATGAAGCAAAAGATTAAAAATATTCTCAATTTGATTTTACAGTTTATTTGGATCTGCAAGGGAATAAACAGACAGCGTGACGTTTGCAGCCTTTGAAGAACATCAACATTATCCTCACGGGTAAAAAATTTAATTTTGTAGTGATGCATAGAAAAAGGCTATATATTATATATTTGGTGAAAATGGATATTTGGTGAAAATGGAGAGTACTTATTGAGTCATTAACGTATGATATTTAGTCATAACTTGAAAAAAGTTAAAAAGACAATACTAATTAATAATAATATTTAAAAAAAATAATAAGCTTACAACACTTACGAAAAAAATAAATTGATGGTATGCAGTGAATTCAATCAAGAAGGAATGGAATTGAAGGATAATAATATAAATATAGATATGTGCAGCTATTTCCTATTTAATGGATGTCAATAAAATACTTTGAAAAATAATTTCATTTCTTTCATTCTAAAATGCTTGATTAGTTTATTCATCTACTTTAATGGAACAGTACAAAAAGGGAAAAAAATGTATACAAAACAAAGAACAAAAAATAATTACATCTCTATTTACAATTACAGATTAAAATGGCAGAGAATGGAGAAGACAAAATTGAACGCAAAAGAAGATTGGCAAGGGAAAGGAAGCAAAGGTGGAGAGATGCTCAGACACCGGAAACTTCACAACGCTTGCGAGAAGAAGATCGACAGAGACTTTTAAATAAAAGAAAGATGAGTAAGAAAGCCGCAAGTGAGTGTGTTGGGGCTTCCAGGAAACGTAAAAGTAAACAAAAACATCTCTGTGAACCATTATCCAATGATTCTATTTTGCAGAATGACTTAAATGTAGACACACAAGAAAACAATGTACATATAGAAAGTGGGTCTGATATCTATGTTGAAGAAATGCATGACAATGTGTTTACTACTGCAGTACAAGTAGACATTATTGTGGGTTACTTAATGTGGTTTGTCAGTTTTGTGGGGCCTATCATTTTATAAAGGAAAGACCTACTGACGGAAATTTCATTAGTTGCTGTCAGAAAGGAAAGGTGAAACTTCCACGAAGACACCCATTTCCATATTATTTAGAATGCATTATGAGCGATCCAACATTTCCAAATTATAATAATTTCAAACAAAACATAATGTCTTATAACAGTGCAATTTAATTTGCTTCAATTGGTGCAACATTAGCCTAAAATGTACCAGGACATGGTCCTTACTGTTTTAGAGTTCAAGGTCAAATTTACCACCGAACTTCACATTTACACCCACAAGATGGAGAGCAACTTGCACAGTTATATGTCTTAGATACAATGGAAGCTGTGGAACAAAGAATGACACTTCCAGAAAATAAACAGTGTTTGCGCATAGTCTGTGAACAGCTGGATAAAATTATGCAAAAAAAACCATATAGTCAAGCATACAAACAATTAGCACAGCTTGAAAAAGAACAACAGGAACATGCTGAAAGACATCAATTGCCTACACCAAGAGTAAATATGGTGTTAAAAAGAGATCGCAACACTGATCAAAGAAGATATAATTTACCTACAGTAAATGAGGTTGCCATGGAGTTTAAAAATGAAGATGGTGAACCACCTTTTCAGCGGGATATTAGAATATATCCACGCAATGAAGAACAACCATTTATCAACATCAATATATTAAGCTGTAATTTAGATCCAATGACATATCCCATTTTCTTTCCAAATGGGGAACCTGGATGGGAACCAAAATTACAATTGGAAAGTTATCCCAATACTAAACTTTGTATTAGATCTAATATTTCCATGGTGGAATATAAAGTGGCACAAACTGCTATCCAGGATTGTTTTAATCCAATTTTACATGGAGGCAAACTCACTCAACAATGGATTATTGATTCATATTTACAAGTTGAAGCCAATAATCTAAATTTTATTAAATATCAACAAAATAAATTAAGAGTAGAACAGTATTGTGGATTAATGGATTATGTGGCAGATTTAGCTTACAACAGAGACATTCCAGCTGGAAGAGCAATTATTTTGCCATCCACTTTCCAAGGATCTCCTCGCAATATGCGAGAAAGGTATAATGATGACATGGCTATTGTCAAAAAATTTGGAAAACCAGATTTATTTATTACATTCACATGTAATCCACAATGGCCAGAGATCAAGGAAAATTTGAATCTGGGACAAACTACTTCTGACCGACCAGATTTAGGGGCAAGAGTATTCAAAATCAAACTCAATTCATTAATACATGATATCACTAAAGCACACTTATTTGGACAATGTGTGGCTTTTGTTTACACCATTGAATTTCAAAAATGAGGATTGCCACATGCTCACATACTTCTAATACTGCAGGAAAAAGATAAGTTGAACACTGCAGAGAGAGTGGATTCAGTAATTGCCGCACAATTGCCAGACCAAGAAAAATATACAAAACTTTGGGAGATTGTTACACATAGAATGATTCATGGCCCATGTGGAGAGATGTATCCGAATTCACCATGTATGGAAAATAAAAAATGTACTAAAGAATTTTCAAAACAATTTCAAATGCAAACTTATGCAAATTGTGATGGATATCCTTTGTATAAAAGAACACAAGGACAAACAGCTATTATCCGTGGCCAAAAGGTTGATAATAGATTTGTCGTTCCATACAATCCACATTTGCTCATCAAGTACAATGCACACATCAATGTGGAAGCTTGCACTTCGATTAAATCAATTAAGTATGTGTATAAATATATATACAAAGGATATGACGCAGCTACTGTTGTTGTACAAGGTGCTGCAAATGAAAACGAAAATCCAATTTTACATGATGAACTATCAAATTATTTAGATGCTCGGTATGTGAGTGCTCCTGAAGCAATGTGGCGCCTTTTGAAAATTGAGATGCATGATCGGTCACATGCTATCTATCGTTTAGCTGTACATTTGCCTCAAAGTCAGTTGGTTTGCTTTACTCAAGGAAATGAAAGAACTGCATTATATTAAAGTGAAGACAGAGATACCACACTTACTGCATGGTTTAAATTAAACTGTCAGGATACGCAGGCCAGACAATTTTTATACATAAGAGATACCATATCACTATGTATTTGTAAATGGTCTATGGCGACAACGAAAAAGAGATGTACATAAAATTATACCACGCATTTATACCGTCAGTCCAAGGGACATTGAACGTTTAAGCTTAAGATTACTTCTGCTACATGTTCCCGGTGCAGAGAGTTTAGAGTATTTACGTACAGTGAATAACATAGTTTATGATACATTCCTATTAGCTGAAAGACATCAAAATTTCAAAGCTGATGATACAGAATGGGAGAGGTGTCTGGAAGACGCAGCACTATGTCAAATGCCTAAGCAAATGAGAGAACAATTTGCATTCATTTGCATATTTTGAAATGTACCTGATGCTTTCACTTTGTGGGAAACATTTAAATTAAACATGTCAGAAGATTTCTTGAAACGTTACAGAGAACCAATAGCTCTGTTAAAAACATTGATGGAAATACAAGAAATATTGTTGGCTCATGGATTAAATTGTGCAAGTTTTAATTTACCAGATCCAGGACTTATAGATGACATCAATTTTGATGATTATGACACTGAGCTACAAAAACAAAAAACCCAAGAAAAACTGGCAACTTTAAATACTTTACAGTTAGAAGCATTTCATGCCATCACAAATGCTACAGATGATGAAATGGTCAAACACCGGTATTTCTATCTAGACGGCCCAGATGGATCAGGAAAAACTTATCTGTACAATTGTTTGATGATTTATATTCGATCACAGGGTCAGATAGCTATGCCATTTGCAACAACTGGAATTACTGCACTTTTGTTAGACGGTGGGAGAACTGTGCATAGTGGATTTAAGCTGCCAGTTCCCATTTTTGGAAACATCAGTGTCAGATATTCGATTGAATTCCTTACAAGCAAAAAAATTTAAACTAACTAAACTAATTATCATAGACGAGACAACAATGATGTCATGTCATGCATTGCAATGTATTGACAGATTTTTAAAAGAAGTGATGGATAATAAGTTGCCATTTGGTGGAAAGGTGATGCTGTTAGGAGGAGATTTTAGGCAAACATTACCTGTTGTGCCACACGGAAATAGAACAGAGATCATTGAAACATGTATCAAGACCAGTAAGCTGTGGCAAATATTTACACATCTCAAATTAGAATTAAATATAAGATTAAAATCGGAGAAGGAAAACATCCAGAAATACAGCATTTACCAAATGATACCAATGAAATTCCATCAGAAATGGTTTGCAATGAATCACTCATATCGGCCATATTTCTAAACACTCTTAATAATGAGGATTACTCAGACATTGCAAAGAAAGTGATATTAACCTTTAAAAAAAAAAAAAATCGATGCCTTGAATGTAAATAACGAAATTTTTAAATACATAAATGCACCACAAAAGAATTATTACAGTGCAGATTCAGTTCTGGCAGATGATAAAGACAGTGAATCGAATTTTAGTATCAAATTTATTAATTCGTTAACACCATCTGGAATGCCACCACATATTTTACAATTGAAAAAAGGGGCAATTGTCATGTTATTGCGAAATATGAATCCAAAAAAAGGACTTTGTAATGGGACCAGATTAATTTTGTATGAGTTAAAAGATAATTTTATACATGCAGAAATTATAACTGGGACCCATAAAGGTGAACGATTTTTTATACCAAGAATTGATTTAGCTCCAAGTGAGAGTGGTTTGCCTTTTGTCCTTCAAAGGAGACAATTTCCACTTATCATGGCATTTGCCATGACCATCAATAAATCCCAAGGACAAACTTTTAAGTTGGTTGGGATTTTTTTTAAAGGAACCAGTTTTTGCACATGGAAAACTCTATATGGCTTTTTCAAGGTGCACTAATCCAAAAGAAATTAAAGTGCATGTTGAAGAAAAGGAAACTCAGGGTCATTTATTGGACGATGGATGTGTTTACACCAAAAACATTGTCTACTATGAAGTGTTGGAAAGATAGAGCACAATGGTTTCATTTTAATGCCAACATTTTATGGTACTCAATATGATTGCACAAAAACAATATTTCAAGTAAAACATCTAAAGAATGGACAAAAAAACATAGAGAACATTTGGTTTGACTTCCAGTACAAAATTAAAGTACTCTGGGACTCTTTAAATAGGGGACCACTATTTCTCTTATGAAAATCGATGTGATATTTGCAGAAAGGACAAACAGAAAAATAAAATAAAAAATACAACAAAAACAACAGTAAAATATCCTTAAACAGATTGGAATGGGTTCAAAAGTTTTATATTAACATGATTGGCCCCACAAAACAATTAACTGAATTTTTCAGGATTTACAAGAGTTAAATGTTATTGTTTGATGTTACAATTTCAGATGTTAAATATGTGTATTTTCAATTTTTTTTAAATATTGTTAAATATATATGTGGTATAGTCAAACATGTATTGTTAGTATAAAGTTGAAGCATTTCATCATAATTGGAAATGTATTATTTAAAGACAAAGTATTGATTCAGGGAGTAATCCGATCGCCAGTTAATGGGGTCAGGAAGGAATAAAAATTTTCCCTCTTTGATACAATTGGCCAAGTTTCAATAGGGGGTTTTTATTGTTTGCCTTCCTCTGGATTCAATGCGAATTTAGTTTAAAAAGAGTTTAACAAAAAAGTTACAAATGATAAAAAGCATGTTATTGTTAAAAGAAATGACTTACTCTAAGTTAATAGAGTCCGCAGTTACTCAGTGATAAATATGTATTGAAAAGTGTTAGTATTGTTAAAAAAATGTTGAACAAATGTTTAATATACAAGTTGCATGTTACAAAGTTTCATGTTAGACTTTACAAAATGTATGCATTAAAAAGTAAGACATTATTATATTGTTATTATATATATATATCACAATTAAAAGACTGAAGATTGAAAAAAAAAAATCTGTTGGAGAAATAGAAGTTGAAAGTTAAAAAAAAAATGTGTATTTATTTTAAGAAAAAAAAAAAAAAAGGGACAAATGTAGCTGAGTCATTTTGTGTTGCAAACAAATTTCCCAACATTAAATTTTTATTGACCGTCATTTTTTGACGGGCAAGTCGCTAGTATATTATATATATATATATATATATATATATATATATATATATATAGATAGATAGATAGATAGATAGATAGAGAGAGAGAGCGAGATTCTAAGAATCACTAAATCGCTCATGAACCAAACATGCAAGATACAAAATCAAACATCACAAGTCAATCACACATAGGGTAGAAACATAACATACAGTAATTAACATACATAGGGTAATCAACTTAACATAAAAAAAACATATTAAATAACAATAAGAATGACTGAACACAAAGGATGGTCAGGGGGATCATGACGGTATACAGTAGTGGGTTTTGTATAATTTTGTATTCCCTTTTTTAAGGCCATATGAAATGATTTGACTTTGTGTATACACATTTTATTATCTTATTAGAACCCTCCAATAAATGTGTGGTGTACTTCCTATTTCTGCTTGCAAACCGTAGTGTCCAATAAAATATAATTTGATATACTCGTTTCACTATACACGCCCTCCATTTTTCTCTCTTTTAATGTTACCTGAATGACTAGTTCTTTCTGATATGTCAGCTCAGTTTCACCATGTTTGTTGTGCTCTGGACTTTGATGCTCTGTCGATTCCTCCTGTGGCAGTACAGGAGATGGAGTCAGGTAGCGCGTGAACTGATCCACCTTCTGCAATACCTATAAGATTAATAGAGAAAAATGGTTCTGCTGATAATAAGTTTCACCTCTTGTCATGCAACTTAGTTTATGTTCTCCAATTACTTGTATAATTAAAAGGTCCAGTTACAATAATGTTTAGTTTCAATCAGTTTTTATTGGTTACACCAATCATAATTAAGCAATTAACACCGTAATAACATGAAAAGGAAAAGGATGAAGATACAATAACTTCACAATAATTAAGCTTTCAACGACTTGGATTATAAATACACTACTTCACAAAAATAAATTTCATCACTTCACAATGTACACCCAATTAGCTTTCAAATGTAATTTCTCAAATTAAATATGTTATATTATTTTCCTTGATAATATCTCAATAAATTCTTATCCTGTGTAACCATGCTTTCATATTATTATTTATTTTTGAGTAGGGAAGGAAGGAAGGAAGTAATCATATTCCAACTTGCAGGTAAGTATTTAGGTCCACTATAGTATATAAATTTGCTCAAGTGTTATATATGAAGAGAATGGCAACCCTGGATTGCTTACAAATAGAAGTCTGTCTTGCCTTCAATGCTATATGTTATTTATTCCCCATTTTCATTTTTTTTTTTTTATATATATTAAGGAAGATTCCCAAAAAGTTTCTATTAGCAACTCAACTATTGTACATATAATATGGATGAGATTCTGTGGTTTATTTATAAATACAGATACTTTTGCGCCTAACAACACAGTTTCAGATATAAGGATGTAATTTTCACCTAAAACATCTACAAAATACATCACTATCTTACACAAGACACAATTAAAATAGTAATCCATTCCTCATCTTATTGTTCCTTGGCTACTGCAACTCGCTTCCTGCTGGTTTCCCCACTACCTGTCAGTCTCCACTCCAATGCATAATGAACGCCTCCAACATTAAGTGTCTGAAGCACCTTACTGTCAGTCACGCCACCGACTTCCCATGGCCTCCAGAATAAAAATGTAAATGATGATCTCAGCCCTTAATAACATTTGATCCCCATTTAATAGCTGCCCTCATCTCAAAATACTCCCTCGACCCCTCTCTTCACTCTGCTAAAGATGTTCTTTTTATCCTCCTCTCACTCCCGGCTTCAGGACTTTTCTAGAGCTGTCCCTACTCTGTGGAACTCCCTGCCTCGCTACGCCAGAGTATCAAACACTCATCTGTCAAAGAAGCTTATCAGCCTTAATATGCACAACTGCATACTCTACAGCAAACAGTGCCTTGTAAAAGTATTCAACCCCCTTGGCATTTTTCGTGTTTTGTTGCCTCACAACCTGGAATGAACATGGATTATTTGAGGATTTGCCTCATTTAGTTTACAGAACATGACCACAACTTTGAAGATGTTTTTTTTTGTTTGTTTATTGTGCAGCATACAGCAAATAGAACAAAACAACAGAAAAAGTCAACGTGCATAACTATTCACCCCCCAAAGTCAATACTTTGTAGAGCCACCTTTTGTGGAAATCACAGCTCCAAGTCGCTTTGGATAAGTCTCTATGAACTTGCCACATCTTACCACTGGGAATTTTGCCCAGACATAGCATTTTCTTTGATGGCTGAAAAGTTTTGTTTTAGTCTTATCAGACCAGAGCACCTTTCTCTATACATTTTGGGAGTCTCCCACATGCCTTTTCGCAAATACAAAACGTGCCATTTTGTTTTTTTGCTGAAAGTAATGGCTTTCTGCTGGCGACTCTGCCATAAAGCCCAACTCTATGGAGCGTAGGGCTTATTGTCGTCCTATATACAGATAATCCAGTCTCTGCTGTGGAACTCTGCAGCTCCTCCAAGGTTAACTTAGGTCTCTGTGCTGCCTCTCCGATTAATGCCCTCCTTGCCCTGTCCGTGAGCTTTGGTGGGCGGCCGTCTCTTGGCAGGTTTGCTGTTGTGCCATGTTCTTTCCATTTGGTTATGATAGATTTGATGGTGCTCCTGGGGATCATCAAAGATTTGGATATATTTTTATAACCTAACCCAGACTTGTACTTCTCAACAACATTGTCTCTTACTTGTTTGGAGAGTTTGATGGTCTTCAGTGTTTGGTTAGTGGTGCCTCTTGCTTAGGTGTGGCAGCCTCTGGGGCCTTTCAAAAAAAGATGTGTATATGTAATGACAGATCATGTGACACTTAGATTGTACACAACAGGTGGACATCATTTCACTAATTATGTGACTTCTGATAGTAATTGGTTGCACCAGAGCTTTTTTTCTGTTGGTTTCTGCCAATTTTCTGTTTTTTATATTTCTAAAAAATAGTTTTATGTACGGTATATATTTTTCTCATTTTACTTCACCAACTTAGACTATTGTGTTCTGATCCATCACATAAAATTCACATTAACAAAACACTGAACTTAAGGCTGTAATGCAACAAAATAGGTAGAAAGTGAAGGGGGTGAATACTTTTGCAAGGAACTGTAAATTTGCTCACACAGTATCTATAGTGCAACACACAGACACTGCCACTTAGTGTCTTATTCAGTGCCAGCTTGCATCTATTGAATCATTTAGGCTGCATCTATTGCATCCCATATCAAACCCCAACCTTACCTTCTAGATCAGGGGTCTCCAAAACTCTGTTTTGGAGGGCCACACCCAGGCCTGGCTTTGTGGATATCCTTGCTGCAAGCAGGTGAGACTATTGCTTCTTTAGTCATCCTTATTGAGGATTTCCTTTCTGTGCACAGGCGAGTCAAATGCTGGCCTGGGTGCTGCTCTCCAGGCCCGAGTTTGGAGATCCCTGTTCTAGATTGTAAACTCTTCAATCCTGTTGCACCAAGCAGTCTGTGGACATATTTGTATTGCACTGTACCTATACACAACTCTACTTACCTCAGATGAGGAGGAGGAGGAGACAACCTCTGAAGTAGTGTGCAACTTGTATGTAGTATAATACATTCTACTTAAGATCATTACATTAGTTATAAAACGTTTATAGTTCATGTAACCATACGATAAGGCTTGCAACATTTTCAGCATATATCTGTGCATGATGATCCAATTCAAATGCCATCTTTAGTTTGTGTAGAATGCCCTTTTTTGACAACTGACAATACTATAAATTCCCCTTCTGGACCACTACCTTGTTGTGATGAAGGTGCTTGTGTACCTCAATGAAGCTGTGACCTATACCATTTACAGTCACCCAAGATGGGCACGTCATAGCACAGAGGTCAGACCTATCATGGTCCACTGGAGACCATGCAACATACTCCATTATCTTTGACAAGATAACCTTATGGATAAGCACAACCACTGACACAACGATCTGGCACATGAAGAGGAGTCCCTCAGCTATGAAGGTGCCGACTACATTACTGGGGAAGAGAACACCAGAAAGCGAGTACGTGTAGCACTAGATCTAATGAAGTGAATAGGCCGAAAGAGAAAATGATCCGTCTGGAGGGGAAAGGAAAGTACGCTGTTGCAAAGAACAATTCAGCAAAGGACCTTGGAAAGCTAGAACTGTGCACCAAGGTAAACTGAATGTGGTAAATTATTTGGTGACAAGTTTAAACATTGATATCCGGGGAATGCGTAAACTCAAGTGGACTGGAATGGGACATTTCATATCAGATCAGAACTACCTGTTGTTCTACTGTGGTCAAGAATCCTGCAGAAGAAATTATGATATTATAACAAAGTGTGGCAATGCAGTGCTTCGTTACAACCCAATAAATTATTATCTTTTATTTGTAAAGCACCAACATATTCCGTAGCACTAGAATGGTTAAGTACATGGCAAAAAAAAAACACATTGCAAAGAATGGAGAACCCTTTATTTGAGCTTAAAATAGAATACACATAGTGCTCGCTTTTAAAGCACTGACACAAGATTGAAAACTTACAATCTGATGGGTTTGGGTGTGATACAAGAGGATGATAGATGCAATGTGGCAGAGTGAAGGCAATAGGTTCAAGAAAGTGGAGGTGTCTGTGTGTTGCACTGTAGATAGTGGCTGTGAGTGATATGTAACAGAATGAGTTCAATTTGAATTCAAGGCAAGCCATTTAGCATCGCAGTGATCCAAGTCTATGCTCCAACAATGGATGCTGAAGAGACTGAAGTTCTCCAGTTCTACAAAGATATTCAACACGTCATAGATATAACACCAAGAAACGATGTTACTCTCATCATAGGAAATTGGAATGCTAAAGTAGGGAACCAAGATATGTGGAATAAGCAGCAAATGTGGCCTTGGAGTACAAAATGCAGAAGGTCAAAGATAAGTAAAATGCTATCAAGATAATTATTAGGTCATAGCAAACACCCTCTTCCAACAGCCTCCAAGA
Source organism: Discoglossus pictus (assembly GCA_027410445.1). Classification (NCBI taxonomy): domain Eukaryota; kingdom Metazoa; phylum Chordata; class Amphibia; order Anura; family Alytidae; genus Discoglossus; species Discoglossus pictus. The sequence goes on along the minus strand of CM050170.1, from coordinate 115,759,331 downwards.
CGACTCTACACAGATGGACAATATAGAAATCACATTTGTAGCCAAACGGCTATATACAATCAGCAAAAGCAAGATCAGAGCCTTTTATTGCAAGGTACAGAATTAAAGGGGGGAAAAGGGGAAATCATCAGACCATGCAGATACAAAATAAATAATATCCCCTGTGAACATGCAGCGAAAGTAAAAAATAGATTTAAAGTCCCCAATATTTCCTCTTCTCCCTAGATAAAGCGTGAAAAAAAAAAAGCACGTGGAAAACATTTTTAAGATTTTAAAATTGACCAAGAATTCATGGAGTTATGATCAATTGAAGTCAGGATATTTCAGCACACCGACTTTAGCGCAATGCAGACTTCCACGACGTTGTGTGCACGCAGCCAAATGCGTGCACCCATCATAGAGCGCACTCACCCTCCTTCTCCAGCTCTCCAACTCGTCTCCCCGTGTGCCAGTAGGGTGGCACAACTAATCACCCTCTCAGCCTGCATTTCAGATCTAACCCAGGAAATATATAATTTAAAGTGACAGGTACTTACAGACTAGGGTAAGCCGATTTATATTTAAGTAACTGACATTTTAAAGGATATATTTCCTGGGTTAGATGCGAGATGCAGGCTGGGAGATGCAGATGAATACTGGGGGGTGAGAGGGTGATTAGTCGTGCCATTCTTCTGACACACGGGGAGACGGGTCGGAGAGCTGGAGAAGGAGGGCGAGTGCGTGCGGATGTGGGTGCGCTCATTTCTCAGGCATTTTTTGGCACGCACATGAGGTTGCAGAAGTGTGCTTCGCCCAAAAGTCGTGCCACCGGATATTTAAGTGTGTTGCTTCTGCCTGATTGAGTAATGATATCTGTACCGCACTGAACATCACTATAATAGTTGTGAATCTGCTGGACTGTTCGTCACGCTTACAATGTTGGTCACGCTTTGCGAGCCATCGACCGCAAGCCAGCCGGCCTCTCTCATCCCCCTCTACCTCTCTCATCTCCCCCCTTTGCCTCTCTCTCTCTCTCATCTCCCCCTCTGCCTCCCCAGGCGTCCGGAAGCTGCTTACCTGGAAACCCTGCCAGTAGCCTGCGGCCGTACCTGGTTCCAAACCCTGACAGTAGCTTGCGGCCTGTACTCACCGTCTTTCTCTCATCTGCGGCTCTCATCCTTCAGCCGGAACTACTTTCTGGATCAAGTAGCGCATTGCGCATGCGCGGCTTGATCCAGAAAGTAGTTTTAGCCGAAGGACGGAAGCCAAAGAGGAGGAGAAGACGGTGAGTGCGTCGCTACTGGAAGGGTTGCATCCAGGTAAAAGACACAGGGGAGCGAGAGGAGGGGGAAGGGAGACACGAGGGGAGGGAGAGGTGGGGGAAGGGAGACACGAGGGGAGGGAGAGGTGGGGGAAGGGAGACACGAGGGGAGGGAGAGGTGGGGGAAGGGAGACACGAGGGGAGGGAGAGGTGGGGGAAGGGAGACACGAGGGGAGGGAGAGGTGGGGGAAGGGAGACACGAGGGGAGGGAGAGGTAGGGGAAGGGAGACACGAGGGGAGGGAGAGGAGGGGGAACGGAGACACGAGGGGAGGGAGAGGAGGGGGAACGGAGACACGAGGGGAGGGAGAGGAGGGGAGGGGGAATGGAGAGGGGGGAAAGGAGACACTGGGGAGTGAGATGGGGAGAAAGGTGACACAGGGGAAGGAAAGGTAGAGGTGGAAAGGAGTACAGGAGAGGTAGAGGTGGAAAAAAACACAAGGGAAGGAGGGTAGGGGGAGGGAGAGGAGGAGGAAAAAGAGACACATGGGAGGGAGAATTCGGGGGAAAAGGAGACAAGGTGGCAAACAGCATTGCCAGCCTTAAAATGTTATTGCCATCATCTTTGATAGTAATTAATATTAATTAGAATCAGGTGTAGAAGCTTGAATCAGACAGTGGTTTGTAACTACTGTAGCAGCTTGAATAGCACCAGAGCTTATGACACCCAGCTAATGTTACAGTCTGTTATGGAGAAATTCCTGGGTTCAATTCCTAATAGATACAGGTTTTTTTTCTCTACCGTTTAATAAATCAGAAAAATATCCTTTAGGTTATATAATAAAACATACGTCAATATGAGGTAACTGTGCAAATATTTATTTTAAAAACAATAATTTGAAACATTATATATATATTGTTCAAAAAAGGAAATCAGTTAACTTTTATACTTACTTTTTAAAGCAGAATGTGTTGGTATAGTGGTTTCACAAAATGTTTTTATGATAAGTTTTTTTAAATTGACGAATATATTTCTTTAACATACATAGGAATAATATATATATAAATAAATAAATAAGTACATTAGTTTAAAAAAAAAAAAACAAGTGCAAGGCAGGGGACTTTAAAATAAATAAAAAAAACAATGATAAAAATCTTTTAAGCAAACTACTGCACCACCACACTCTGTTCTTAAATACAGTGAAAACCTAAATGTACATTTTCCAAACTCTAACTGATGGTGCAGAGTACTTATGGCAACTTTTGTGGTCCTTTAAAGGCACTAGACATGGCAAATAGGATGCCTGAATAACTTTGACATTGTGACCAATGCCTGCCTTTATTATTTTAAGTATTTTTATATCTGTATTCATTACAGAAATTGGCAGATAGTGTTTTACAATATTGAGGATCTTTTTCTGGTTTTGGAATTGCTAGGAGATCTGCATTTGTAAATTCAGATGGTAAATGCTTACTTTGTAGAACTGAATCAAACAATTATTTTAAGAAATTGTGTTACATTAATTTTACATTTTTTATAATACAGAGCAGTCAAGACTTCATGGCCCGGTGCTCTAACAGCTCTCAATTTAGATATGTTTGCTAGTATTTTCTCTGTACTAACTGTGTCATTCATATTTCCTACATCCAATATACAAATTTTTGGAAGCTTTCACTTATTCAAAAATGTAGCTACTAATTGCATATCAGGGAGATTGTTTGTGCTATATCATGTCTTATAAAATTGCGGAAACTGTTCATTAAATTTATGTTTCATTGTCTGCATAAGAGTTATGAAATTCCTTGTTTATATTTAATGGAGGATTCCAGCTAATGGTCTGTCTTTTTAGCTGCCCCTGGCATAATAAAATCTTTCAGTCCATTCAGTCTAATCTCCTTATCTATTTGATATTAGAGAAAGGTGTTAATGTCACATTTTAACTTATCTGTATTCGTATATAATGTTCATTAGATCTATTGAAGGTGTCTGACTCTAGGTTTGTTAGCTTTTGTTGCTTTTTCCTAAAAGCAGCATCCTTAAGAAAACTCTTATGACTGTATCATGGTATGTTCAATTGTCTGTGCTGTCCCTCTCTGTGTTCCCTCTCCCCCTCCCTATTTTTAATATATATATATATATATATATATATATATATATATATATATATATATATATATATATATATATATACATATATATATATATATATACACACACACACACACACAGTTGCAAGCAAAAGTATGTGAACCCTTTGGAATGATATGGATTTCCGCACAAATTGGTCATAAAATGTGATCTGATCTTCATCTAAGTCACAACAATAGACAATCTCTGCTTAAACTAATAACACACAAATAATTAAATGTTACCATGTTGTTATTGAACACACCATGTAAACATTCACAGTGCAGGTGGAAAAAGTATGTGAACCCCTAGACTAAGGACATCTCCAAAAGCTAATTGGAGTTGAGATTGGAGGGGTTGGTTACAGCTGCCCTGTCCTATAAAAAACACACACCAGTTCTGGGTTTGCTTTTCACAAGAAGCATTGCCTGATGCAAATGATGCCTCACACAAAAGAGCTCTCAGAAGACCTACGATTAAGAATTGTTGACTTGCATAAAGCTGGAAAGGGTTATAAAATTATCTCCAAAAGCCTTGCTGTTCATCAGTCCACGGTAAGACAAATTGTCTATAAATGGAGAAAGTTCAGCACTGCTGCTACTCTCCCTAGGAGTTGCCGTCCTGTAAAGATGACTGCAAGAGCACAGCGCAGACTGCTCAATGAGGTGAAGAAGAATCCTAGAGTGTCAGCTAAAGACTTACAAAAGTCTCTGGCATATGCTAACATCCCTGTTAGCGAATCTACGATATGTAAAACACTAAACAAGAATGGATTTCATGGGAGGATACCACAGAGGAAGCCACTGCTATCCAAGCAAAACATTGCTGCACGTTTACAGTTTGCACAAGAGCACCTGGATGTTCCACAGCAGTACTGGCAAAATATTCTGTGGACAGATGAAACTAAAGTTGAGTTGTTTGGAAGAAACATACAACACTATGTGTGGAGAAAAAGAGGCACAGCACACTAACATCAAAACCTCATCCCAACTGTGAAGTACTGTGGTGGGGGCATCATGGTTTGGGGCTGCTTTGCTGTGTCAGGGCCTGGACAGATTGCTATCATCGAAGGAAAAATGAATTCCCAAGTTTATGAAGACATTTTGCAGGAGAACTTAAGGCCATCTGTCCACCAGCTGAAGCTCAACATAAGATGGGTGTTACAACAGGACAACGACCCAAAGCATAGAAGTAAATCAACAACAGAATGGGTTAAACAGAAGAAAATACGCCTTCTGAAGTGGCCCAGTCAGAGTCCTGACCTCAACCAGATTGAGAGGTTGTGGCATGACCTTAAGAAAGCGATTCACACCAGACATCCCTAGAATATTGCTGAACTGAAACAGTTCTGTAAAGAGAAATGGTCAAGAATTACTCCTGACCGTTGTGCACATCTGATCTGCAACTACAGGAAACGTTTAGTTGTAGTTATTGCTGCCAAAGGAGGTTCAACCAGTTATTAAATCCAAGGGTTCACATACTTTTTCCACCTGCACTGTGTATGTTTACATGGTGTGTTGAATAAAAACATGGCAACATTTAATACTTTGTGTGTTATTTGTTTAAGCAGACTGTGATTGTCTATTGTTGTGACTTAGATGAAGATCAGATCACATTTTTTGACCAATTTGTGCAGAAATCCATATCATTCCAAAGGGTTCACATACTTTTGCTTGCAACTGTATATAGTAGTACATTAGTGATTCTATTTGAATGTCTAAAAATAAGTTGATAAAAACGTACCGTATTTTTCGCCGTATAAGACAAACTTTTTCTTCCCCAAAACTGGGGGGGGGGGTAGTTGATGCGTCCTATACGACGAATACACCTTTTGCAAGCATTAAAACTGCCTTTTCTGCCCCTTTTTGACCCTCTCCCCCTCCAGATTCTCCCCTTCGACCCCTCTGATCCTTCCCTTGCCCCCTTTAGATCCACACTCCTGATCCCCCCCCCCCCCATTGGCGCTTCCTACGGCACCAGAGGAATGCCTCTAAACTGCATCGCGTCGGCCGGTGCATCTTAGTGGCGTCACACACGCGACGCAAGGGAAGGCTGCAGTACAGGAGGAGTGCTGGTAGGAAGCGCTGCGCGATGGGGTGAGATCAAGATGGGCCAAGGGATGATCAAGGATGGGCAGAGGGGAGAAGAAAGGGGAGGATCAGGAGGGTCAAGAGCTCCTGGAGGCTCCCAAATGCTCCAAAATGTGTATGTGTGTGAATATATATATATATATATATATATATATATATATATATATATATATATATATATATATATATATATATGTGTGTGTGTGATGTAGGTGTGTATATGTGTGTGAAGTGTATTTGTGTTTGATTGAGAATATTTTTTTCTTGTTTTCCTCCTCTAAAAACTAGGTGCGTCTTATATGGCGAAAAATACGGTATTTCCTGCTCAAATTTCTCAGAAATACAGTATATGCACTGCATTCTGGGAAAACTGGGCGGGACATGCAAATGAGGCCACATAATGCACCATCACTCGGTCAATCCAAACCATTTTAGACATGGCTCCTTTTAAGCATATGCTTACTGTATTTCACAGTTTTAGACATAGCAACGGATTGATTTTTCACAAACCAGGTCACTTAACCACATACACAGTACTGTTTCACGGTTACTGCCGATCCTCAATATAGTGTGAGTGCCTGGTTTGTGTGATGATTGTTGTAAAGAGTAGTTCTATACAGCAATTGTTTCACATATGGTGGGCTAAGCATGATAGAAGCCCTCCACCGTAAAAAGTACAGTAGTACAAATAAGGAATAGTACATTAGTGATTCTATTTGAATGTCTAAAAATAAGTTGAAATAAGTTTTTATAGCAATTGTGAATTTTAGCTCTGAACCAGTATTTTTTTCATTACAGGCGTGAGGCATGACACAGTAAATTCTGCATTTAGTTAAAATCCTTGTTTTCTTATTGTTTTTTTTTCTTCTATAACTGTAAACAAGTCTTTCTTCACGTAATAAAAACTTGTGCAGGAGACAATAAGCTATTATTTAGCCTAAACAAATATATATTTCAGTCGTATAAAAGGCCAGCACTTAACCTATGAGCAAGAGATAACTAGTAATAGTTTTTGTGCGCATATAGTGACGTGCCAGATATGATTCAGCATGTGCAAACTGCATGCATCTTATTTTTATTGGATATCATAATATAAATAATATCTCATTGGCTTAAGCAATGGATTGTACCATGAGTAATGGGTTATTCCATGTTCTTTATGTAAACATTGTGTCCTGTCAGCTCAGTAGCAGCCATTTTGGATGTTTGTGCGGCCGACCAACGTTTCTGTCCAACTAAACTCTAATAATAAGAACATTTTTAGAGGACTCTGTTTTTTGGTTTCATGACTGGGTTTTCGGCGTAAAATGTGGTCTGTGGGTATGCCGTTTCCAAACATTTGACAAGCTGAGCCAGGAGTGAACAAATTTGTCCATAGATAACACCCCAAGCTTTGGAATTCGTGGGGGAGACATTTGGCAGCTAATCATAGCCAACATTAGAGGTGAGCAGAGCCGCTTTTATGAAAATGTGTGTAGAATTGCGGTCATGTGTGTCTTCCAATGGAGACTGAAGCTTGGGAGTGGAGGACAAGGTGACACAAAATTACCTCACCCGGACTGACTTCTACCCGGAACCTGGTATGATTGTAATTTTTTGTTGTTTGTTGTTGATAACCTAGAATGCAAACTAGGAATATTAAGTAAAATAGTGTAATTAACAGAAGTAGAAATTATTAAGATATTTTAACACGTAAAGGTGTTAGTTACGGAGACAGATTAAGAGATAGTAAAGAGATATTGTACCTGATGAGGTATTACTTTAAGAAGCGCTGTAGATTTAGATTAACAAGGTTTACCTTACCTAGAAAAGGCGCTTTGTCTAGACTGATTCCGGAGCGGATGAAGGACAAGGTAGACCTTCGCAATGGCGTGGATGTGAAAAAAGTGGCAGTTGGGTTAGAATCTCAAATTAAATTGGGTCCATGTATGCGAGTACGGAGTATGAGTACTGTGTGCAATAAGAACTTGTGAGAAATTGAAGAAAAGGAGGATTGGTCCTCTGTTCTGTGTTATTGTTGAGTGTGTTTGAATTTACAGTATTATGTGAATTAGAAAGGAGATGAGCTAATTAAACTATTCTTTGTTGAAATTAGACTTACGATAAGCCGATATTTCTAGCTCACGAAGTGTGCATATTTTTGTAGCAGAACATTTTGTTTTCAAGGTTTTTTTAGTGTATAAAAAATTATCAGTTTTTTTGTTTAAAATGTAAAAAAAAATTCTGCAAAACATGCATATTACTTGTTCTAATTTTACACAGAACTTAGTGAGACATAACACAGCTTGCTTCTAGCCCTCACCCTTAGAAAGAGACATAATTAGGGGAGAGAGAGCAGAGATATATTTTTTTCCCTTTCTCTTTCCCTTAAGGTGGATTAAAGTTATTAGAAAGGAGAAGATTTAGCAAGTGATTAAGAAGGACACTGTGTAGGTGAAATTGGTCCGATGTGAGATCATATTATTTGAGAAATGAATTGCAAAGTGTAATTAATGAAAATGAGAAAAAGACAGTCCCTATTATTGTTTATTTTCAGTTAATATGTGGTGTACTACGTAGCTGGAAATAAAAATTGACAGAGAAAACATTAGATCACAGTAATGTTAAAGTTAGTGAGAGATGTAAGTGATTGTCCAGTCCACCTAATATCTGTAGCAAAATTATTTATTATGTAGTCATGTTTTCAGAAATACATTTAGAAAATAAGGTTTTATGATTTAATGATTTTTTTGTAGTGTAGTGTTTTTACTACAAGTTCCGTAATAACCCCCTCCCTCTTGTAACTTTAAAGCTACAGAGCATGAAGTGAAGAGTTGTCCCGATAAGGATGAAATAATGTATTATAATGAGTTACTTATGTAGATTAGGTAGCCCATGCACAGAGTAATTGTCTTCCTGCCCACCAAATAAGATGCATTGTGTTATTTACTGCTAGTAATAGGAGTGACTTACTCTGTTGCGGTATCAGGTGCTTTGTACCTTCTACGCCAGCATTAGCTCAACCCCTATTGCAGGTGTAATAATGATTGTTATGAAAATATTAATAAGATAAAGAATTTAATGAGTAAGTTAAACCGTTATTTCAGTGAAATTATACTTTATTATTGAAAATGTTTTGTATTTATCCTAAAAAAAAAGTGTCATATGTATTTGAGAATTTGGTTTTATGTCAAATATATTTTGTTTTATTTTGATTATTACAAGGTGATTTGAGAATATCGATGCGCATGTAAATTATTCTGTGAGCTCACAATTATGTAATTATATGTTCTATATTGTTTTGTCTTGTCTGCATCCTATATATTATTAAATTTATCAGCAGATTTTTGTGCCAGTAAGAATGTTTTTCTGTAGAAATGTTGTTTTCCAAGTGAAGAAAGGGGCTCTTCATTTGAAGTGTGTGTTGTGAAGTGCATTATGATTGGAGATGTTCATGTGTTTCTCTGTTTATGGATTTCTTCTGTATGATCAGGTACTGCGGTTGAGTGAGTGAACATGGAGTGGAAAGTGACATGAGTGTGGTTATCTTATGGGGAATGGTTCCTTGTAGATGACGCCATTTTGTGTTTGTCTCTCCCTGTTTTGCTTGGCTTTGCTATTTGACTTTCAGGGTAAAGCTGTCTATGTGTGAGGATGTCATGTATGTTCTGATTGTCATGTGATTTTGTGATCCTTAAAAGGAATATTTTTCCTGGAATGATGTATACTGAATATAAGTGGTCACACAGAGTATATCATTGCATTTATGTGTAAGGATTGTCCATTATATCTGACGGACAGTGCAATAAAGTGTTATGGAGAATATAATCTGAAATCTGATCAATTTCGGATTATTATTTATGTTTATATGCCGTTGGCTATTTTGGATAATCATAAACTAAGGTTTTATTTAGATCTGGTTCCTAATTATGTAAAATATTTTTTTAAAGGTTTATATGTGAGAAAATTAGTTACAAGTAAATATAGTAATTGTAAGAACTGGGTTATTAAAAAAAAAGACAAAGAGAGATTATTTAACGTTTTATTACAATTAAAAAGGTTTAAACGATTATATAATGTGTAAAATTATTAAATTCATTGCAGCTGCATGCTATGATTTTTTTTATTATTATTATACTGGATACTGGCCAAAAAAAAAAAAAAAACTCTCTCTCATTTCCAAAATCCTGCACTAAAATGTTTTTGCTAAAGAAAAAAAGCAGTTTTGAACAGCTTGTGATATGATTTCCATGTGGAATTATGGACGTAGTGAAGTACAATATTTTAGAGTAATATTTAGGCGCACAAGTACCTGTTTCAAAGACATGATAATAATTATTAAGGTTTTAAGATAACAATTAACAAGGTAAAGTTATTTTATGGATTATGATTTGATGGTGGGTTATTTTTTTTTTCTTTCAAAGTGCTTGAAGGCTAATGCGATTGCGCGTTTACTAAGTGTTTTGTGGCTAAGTCCCGCATGTTTAATTGCCTTCACTGCTCACCTCGCTTTTGTGCTGCGAGTTTAATTGCCTTAACAGCTTGCCTCGCTACGCATGGCTCGCAGGCGATAAGCGCCTTTGGCGCTCATTGCCGAAGTGCTACGCGTTAATGAGCGCTTTCGGTGCTCATCGCCTAAGTGCTTCGCAAGGCTCGCAAGCGATGAGCGCCTGCAGCGCTCATGGCCTAACTCGTACGCACCACGCAAAGAGTGACAAAGTCTCGCAGTTCGACAACTATTATATGAGATGTATATTGACAGTAATAAAATTAGCAAATTACTTTTAAATATACAACCTGTTACAAGATAAATCAAGTAATGTCTTATCACTTATAGAGACATAATTTGTAGTACTGAAACTGTCCTATTGGTAAATGTTGATGCTTTAGCAGGAGTAGAAAATAATGGTTGCTTATAACTTTTACAAGTATTTAATATATTTATTTGCTTTGCATGATTTACATTTTCCATTAATTGATTTTAGTTTACACCACCCCTTTGTTTAGTATAGAGTTATGCAAATGTTAAATTTATTTACAGTGAGGGAAAAATTTAGGGTAGGTGTATATAATGTGAGGATATCTAGATGAAAGATGTATGGAAGTTTCTTGTATGATAGATCTTGTATGTTTGGATTTTTGTCACACTTGCCTAACCCAGTAGAAGAGGAGAGCGGGTGCAGACCAAAAAAGACAAAGTAAAGACAAGAAGAAAAGAAAAAGCATGCCCAGACATAGAATATGATGAGAAAAAGTCTCTAACAAGTACCTATCCTTATGACAGCAGATAATAACAGATACAGAGTTTGTGGACTAAAGACAAAGCCCAGACAGAACTCTTGTCTGCACCCAAGAAAATGTGTAAAGGTCAAATTTGCTCATTGACATGACCATACGCCAATACATATATCTGCTGGAAAAGAGAAAAGATATAAAGATCTGTGAGAGTCACATACTCCTTGTCCTGTGCCTGCATCTATGCACATGATGGCCTATTGCTTTGGCCAATGGATCTCACCATCCAGAAGCAAGTGATCCGCCTATTTATCGTTTATCTGATGGACAAAGAGGCGCCTGGTTAAGTGTGATGTGCAAGACTGGTTTATATGAAGTTTGTCTGAGCATATGTTTTCATTGTTTTGTAATTTTTACTTTTTCTGCTCTTTCCTATACCGGCCTTCTTTTTACTTTCCTTTGGCTTCTAACATTTCTGCACCTTGTTCTATCAACTTGCTACAATCTGGTACGTACTAACATCTGATAAGGAAGAGAATTTAGGGAAAGACGAAATTATCATGCATACACTCTGGGTTATTAGTCATATCAGTGCAAACTTTAATGGTTATTAAATTACATCTATCATCTAAGTGCCTCATAAGACAATAAGTATAAATGGAAATTGGTTCTATGCCCTAGTTACTGGTAATTGGTTGGAGAATTAAGTAAGACCATTTTGTCTGCATTAACCATTGGATTTTATTTTACATATCTGGACTTTTATATCTATGGCACCGCAATCTGTACTATCTCTTGGTAACATATAACAGCATTTGTGGATGTTTTCATCCACCCCATTGGACTCTTTCCTTGTTATATGGATTTTGTCGAACAGGTGATAATTTATTTTCGTGGATTTATTGTAAATCTTTCATTCAATAGACTTTAATATTTGGACTGTGAACTTTTTGTTATGGATTCCATTATTGAGACTTTTTATATTATTCCATGGATCATATCAGATTATTAAAATTGCACTTTTTAATATGTATTTTATTGTTTCTATGTATAACTGTCTTATCTTTAGAAAGGTTCTTGTTGGGAAGGTATTAAGGTAAAAGGTGCAAAGGACTCCGTGAGATGTAATTTCATATCTCCATGTTGTAGGAAACTCGTCTGACCCAGCATCCCCCTCCCTGCCCCCCCCCCCCCCCCACCATCAAATATATGGATTAGGTTTATGACCCCTCATATTTCTATTATAAGATTTGTCTTTTATACCTAATCGTTCAAGTCACAGCCAATTATCATTCTACCCTGCTGAACTTTGTCTTGGGCATTAGATAGGTCTAGTAATGTTGCTTTTAATGAGGTTAGAAGATAGTACTAGGAGACATCAGTTAGCATTGTGGAGAATATATAATATACACAAATCTCCACAAAGCGAACTCTTATGCAAAATATATCTCCCTAATGGATCTGAAAATCTATGCATAATATTCATAGGAAAATGTTTATGAATAAGAATGGAAGATCCAATTACCGTATATACTCGAGTATAAGCCGACCAGAGTATAAGCTGAGGCACCTATTTTACCACAAAATACTGGGTAAAATGAGTGACTCGAGTATAAGCCGAGGGTGGGAAATGTGCTGCCCCCTGTGTCCCTCTTGTGCCCTCTGTGTCCCCCTCTCTCTCCCGTGTCTCTTCCCCCCCTCCTCATCCTCCCTCTCCAACCTCCCTCCTCATCCTCAACCTCCCTCCTCATCCTCAACCTCCCTCCTCATCCTCAACCTCCCTCCTCATCCTCAACCTCCCTCCTCATCCTCAACCTCCCTCCTCATCCTCATCCTCAACCTCCCTCCTCATCCTCATCCTCAACCTCCCTCCTCATCCTCATCCTCAACCTCCCTCCTCATCCTCATCCTCAACCTCCCTCCTCATCCTCATCCTCAACCTCCCTCCTCATCCTCATCCTCAACCTCCCTCCTCATCCTCATCCTCAACCTCCCTCCTCATCCTCATCCTCAACCTCCCTCCTCATCCTCATCCTCAACCTCCCTCCTCATCCTCATCCTCAACCTCCCTCCTCATCCTCATCCTCAACCTCCCTCCTCATCCTCAACCTCAACCACCCTCCTCATCCTCATCCTCAACCTCCCTCCTCATCCTCATCCTCAACCTCCCTCCTCATCCTCATCCTCAACCTCCCTCCTCATCCTCATCCTCAACCTCCCTCCTCATCCTCATCCTCAACCTCCCTCCTCATCCTCATCCTCAACCTCCCTCCTCATCCTCATCCTCCCTCCTCATCCTCATCCTCAACCTCCCTCCTCATCCTCATCCTCAACCTCCCTCCTCATCCTCATCCTCAACCTCCCTCCTCATCCTCATCCTCAACCTCCCTCCTCATCCTCATCCTCAACCTCCCTCCTCATCCTCATCCTCAACCTCCCTCCTCCTCCTAATCCTCAACCTCCCTCCCTCCTAATCCTCAACCTCCCTCCTCATCCTCCCTCCTCATCCTCCCTCCTCATCCTCCCTCCTCATCCTCCCTCCTCATCCTCCCTCCTCATCCTCCCTCCTCATCCTCCCTCCTCATCCTCCCTCCTCATCCTCCCTCCTCATCCTCCCTCCTCATCCTCAACCTCACTCCTCATCCTCAACCCCAACCCCCCGCCTCAACCCCCCCTCCTCATTCTAACCCCCCCCCCCTCATTCTACCCCTCTAAATACCCCCCTCTCCCTTTCCCCTCACTTACCTGCATCTGAAGCACCTGCTCCGGCCTCCGCTCCTTCCGGCGTCTTGACGTGGCGCGCATGTGACGTCACGTCATTAGCATTTACCGGAAGACGCCGGAAGGAGCGGAGGCCGGGATGGGGGGGGGGGGGGGGTTGAGGATGAGGAGGGAAAGAGACACAGGAGGGTTAGAGAGACAGAGACACAGGGGGGTTAGAGAGACACGAGGGGGAGAGTGACTCTAGTATAAGCCAAGGGGGTCCTTTTTAGCCTTTAAAAAAGGGCTGAAAAACTCGCCTTATACTCTAGTATATACAGTATTTTTATTTTCTTGTTCACCAACATTGATATATGATATTTAATATGTAATTTTTTTTGACAGAAGTTTTTAGTTAAGCGAGGGTTCTGCAAGAGTAATATCTGGGCCATATTTTTTGTAATATTGAAAAGAACTCCTTTCTTTTATACCGTGAATTAAAGGCTCCAACGTCGTATGAAAAAATAGTTACTGGTAGACTTGCTTACGGTGTTGTGACATGGATTAATATAGATGATACATTAAGATGACTGCAAGCAGTACAAATTAACAAATACATCACAGCAAACATATAAAACACATAATATAATTTATTGGTCAGTAGATCTTACATAACTTTTAAAGCACTGAAGTTCAAGAAAAAATAAAAAGACACTTCTTTGTTAAGACAAAATGTCTTTGGTGGATGGGGGGAGCTAGTGGCACTGCTGTTGGGAACCACTGATAAAGACCGCAATTTACTTATTTCAATGCACAGACTCTCCCACAACAAGCCTGATCATAATTATTTGCTACAGCACATGTCAAATAAAGTAAACAGATGTTGGAGCATATTAATATATGTATTTTTTATGTGAAATGCGGGCCTAGGTAAAAGTTTAAAAACATCAACTGTACGTATGCCTTTTAAATCAGTATAAAAGGACAGGGTCATCTCATTTAGTGTTGTGTGTCCTTTCCAGATGATTTTTGTTGCCATGGATTTATGACTTTGACAAGGGCTATTGGTATTCTTTCCTCCTCCTCTCCCCAGACACTGTCATCCCAGCCTGAATACTTTAACTGGGACAGCTACATTCTTATTGTGTGCCCTATGCGATGGGGGAGCCATGGTGTTCGTGGAGAGAGCCACAATATGGGGTGATCAGAATTATTTTATTGCTGTTTGAACTTATTGATGCAACGGTGGTGTCCAGTCATGTTTGGTATTGAAATACTGCATGTTCTCCAGTGAGTTTAATAAAGTTTATTACCAGGGTCCCTGGGTCAGAGGGTTCACCAGTAACAAGGTGCATGGTTGTAGGGGATACAGTACATTGGGCGGGGGATGGAGCTGGCTGTTGCCAGGGGACAGTGGACACTTAGGTGTCACTGGGAAAGCAAGCTGGGCACATGGAGAGTCACGTGTATAAGCAGAGTGTCTCCATTCCTGATCTGATACCCCCTGGAAAGCCAGGATCAATTAGCCTGGGTAGTAAGTTTGGTTCCAGGACCAATAGGAGTGATTAGAAGGGGCTACACATGCATCAATGAAGGGGTGGTCAGTTTGAACTACATAATTGATGTGTATGTTTCATTCTGAGGGAATAACAACCCTTATTATTGGGATTATTACTGCTGAATCTGCATTGGGTTGTTATAGTTGGTAACATAATTTAAGTTGGTTCTGCCCCTGCTATCAGGGATATACAATGAACCAGACTGTCCTACTGGGTAGGTTTGAACTAGGTTATTATCAATCCCATTAGAAGCAGTAGGTCGTCACACTGTGGAAGAGGGAGGTGGGTTTGTAATACAATTGTTAGGTATTACTAAATTTGACACTTACAGCCTTTCCCCACAGGCAGCTTCCAACAATAAATGCAAGACCTGTCCTGCTGAAAAGAAAACGCAACAGATACACATGCAACCTTCTCCAAATCATCACGGAACCAAGAGAGGTGTCACTTTTTTCTGACAAAAAAATACATTTCTGCACTTTTCCATGCCTAATAACGCTTTAAGTCACTCAAAGCTTTGAATAAAATTATATATATTACATACACCTAAATAATCAATCCCAACACAACATACAGTGCAAGTTTCTTACTAATTTACTGATTCCTCCACATCTCTTACCTTAGAAGTTGCTGGCTCTTGGCCCATGCTTGCTAGATCCTCATTTATCAGTAGCTGGTGCAGGTAAACATCATCATCATCAGATGAGGTATCACAAAGAAAAAGGTAAAGCACATTTTGCACATACTGAAGAACTAGTGCCACTAAAGGACCATAGCTGCACAGCTGCTGGAAACGTTTAATGGCTTTAGTCGACCATTGTTTCTACAAAGAAAATAAAGGACTATTAATAGCAAAAACAATTACCCCCCTAGGCCACTTTAAGTTTAAGCTTCCATTATGTGGTACTGACTTACATCAACTGGTGTCACGTAAGATAGGGATGAGGGCACTGCCTGAGCAGGAAGCTTCACATAGCAATTCCTAATAAATAAAAACAATTTGTAAGGATGGAACTCTGAAACTAAAATGAGAGATATGTAAATGGCACAAAGAGGCAGAAAATCCAGTCACATATATCGGTGGAGCGTTGCAGAAGCATAAAATGTTAAACCCCTAGAGGAAAGCACTGCAGATATTAAAGGGCTACTGTAATACCCTAGTGAGCTAGATGTTTTAAATTAGGCAGTGGTAATTAATAAACCTCATGTTGAACGATTTAATAAAGCAATACTGAACATTAAACTTACTTTGAAAGATCAGATTCAGATTCAAGCAAACCCATGAATGTTTATGAGACATATAGCCAATAAGATTGTTCCTAACTTCCAGATAACGTCATCAAATCTAGTGGATGAGTCAATGAGGGTTGAAATCAAGAGGAGTACTGGAGGCTGATACTCTAATCTTTAGACATTTGTTTAATATTACAAATTAGAATTTTAGTAATGATCAATGCACAAATAAAATAGTTATGCACAGGAATGGGGTTCTTCCCTATTGAAATACAGATTGTGAAGTATGAGCAGCCAAGATTATTAAAACTATTATAATTTAAACCAAAGGAACTAAAAGAAGTTGAGGTACTATTGTAAGAGTGATAATCTCCTAACCTTTTACTCCGTGCAAAAATGTTCTGTTTAATTCAACAAGTTTTGTTTGTTTGGAATGATTTTCAAGTATTTCCTCTGATAATTTGCCATTTAATGTTGAATTTACTTAGGCTAGATTTTGGCAAGAATAGATACTTAGGAATTAATGTTATCCCATGGGCGTCTTCCACTCTGTTCACAACAATAAATCAAGGGAAGGGGGCTTTATTTACAATGGAAAACAACTTTATTATGCTTTTCTCAAGAACAGCAACGATATAAAACTTTAAAAACAGTTAAAACCAAAGTGCAATCCTTTCGCAGGCTCCAAAAATAATCCACTTATAGGTTTCAAACTTCTTTAGGCAACTTGCCTCTTGAAAGTGTTAACTATTTCACACAAAACAAAGGAAATTGATTAGATGTCTGTAGGTTCACAGTGATATTTAAACATCATAAGTCAGTATACCATAACTGAACTATAAAGACTAGGAGCCTCAATCAATTCAAAGCCCGTATTTCGCTGAATTCCGGCCGTATGTCTGCAGGCTTGAACTCCGCTACAATTCTGGTGCTTTTCAATTGAACAAGCCCGCAAGTTAGGGACCGAAAGCCAAAACCATAAACAATGCACTCGTATGTAGCATTTCAGGGCGGGAACATGATCAATTAAGCAAGGCCGTAACTACCCATTAAGAAAGAGCCAATAGAAAAGGAGCCTGTCATCAAAAGGTCAGTAAAACATGGAGGTTACATGTCAATCAATTAGCGTTTGGGGTCCAATATGCGATTGGACTCGCAAAACCACAAAATACAAAGTGATAAAAATGAATGCCAATACTGATCTAGTCTATGTGGGTGGCCTGGTATGTATTAACTCATTGGTTTCCAAGATCGATATAACCCTCAAATGAAACACAAATAACAACACATCAAAACAACACATTTTTTATTGTCGATTTGCAAGCTTGAGACTGTTGTGCAATTAATTCCAATGTCTTTCGTCGCTTTCCCCATCATTTACAGTGCAGTTTTGTTTTTTTATTTGCATTTACAGAGCTACGGACAGGGGTTAAACACCCTTGCGAGTCCTTTCTGGTACTCATAGGATTTTCTCCTACATTTGCTGTTTACGGATGTGAAAACATTTACAGCCTTGGGGAATTGTAGCAACTAAATAGCGATTTGCAATTTTAGCGCTTTTAACTCTTGCGCATGTGAAAGATAAAAGCTTCAATGGGCTGTAAGTTCCGGTTTTAAGAACCACAAGGATTTCAAATAACTTACGCCTCCATTACGGGCTACTGTAAGTTACAATTGCTCAACTGAAATCGGACTATATATGTAGGCGCTCATTGCAAGCTGTAATTACGGCCCTCGCTAAGCGAGGTACGCAGTTGCGGAGGTGGAGTCCCGCGGGACATAGCTGCAAAGAGGACTAAAGGAGCGCATTGCAGGGGTGGCGATGAGCGCATTGCAGGGGTGGCGATGAGCAGGGCTAAGCTGCAATGAGGCCTCATCGTGAGGCCCCTGGACTTAGCAACGACCGCAAAATTATGGCTTGTAGGACATAGGACCCAAAGCATGTAGATGGACTGAGGGGCTCAAAAAAATACTACTTGTTTTTTTGTTTTTTTTTAAGTTTTTTATTAGGTAACCAAATAAACCAGAGGATAACATAAAAGCCAAGTAGCAATTTGACATTATTCACATACAATCAAACCCAGTTAAAGGAAGAAGAGAAGAGGAAAAGGTTAACATTACATTACATTATAAGAAAATACCATATAAACATCGAAATAAAGTTAACCAAAAAGATCTATCCCCTCTTGTAGGAAAGTCTAAGGGTAGCCAGGTAACTACATTTTTCCAATTTTCTAGGGAACAAGTTTACCTAAAATAAAACAGTTTGGTAGGCTCGGTCTAGCAGAACAAACATCTAGAGCCTAAGTAAGAAATGAACAGAAAAAAAAAAAAAAACACAAACTATGATGTATAGACACAGTATAGCTCTAAATGAGCTAAAACCATATAATGAAAGAGAAAAATAAAAAACACTGTTGACTACACAATAAGTTTAAATTCAAAAAACTAAATTTTGTCTCAAGGGTATTGAAGTATAAGTCCTGATGGTTACCAGCTCGGATCCACCGCTCGTCCCGCCTCCTCCAGCCCCCGGTCCGCAGCTCCAATGTAAGCATAGCGAGAGAAAGCACAATGTCGATTAAGGGTATTTCACGAGATAAGGGGGCTATAGGGAGAATGAATCCAAGGATTCCATATCTGGAGAAAGGTGGGCATGCGGTCCTCCAGTTCATGGGTCAGCCTTTCATTTATTGGAAAGTAATTCATCTTATTGATGACTGATTGTAAAGTAAGAGTGGGGGATTTTCACTGTCTGGCCAAATGGCTTTTTGTTGCTAGCATTAAGTACTGAAGGAGTCTATTTTGGACAGAGTGCCCTAGCAGGCCTATATCAGCCTTAGCCCTAACAGGTGTGCCAAGTATGGTGGAGGCTAGATGGAAAACCTTGTTCCAAAGAGACTGCACCAGGGGACATGACCACCACGTGTGGAAAAAGCTTCCAGAAGTCTGACCAGCTCTAAAGCAGTTAGGATTAGGGGAATGTTTCCATCTAAATAGTTTATCCGTGGTGATATATATCCTATGAAGAACCTTAATAGAGGTCACCAGAATGTTACTGTTCAAAGATCCCCTAGTTAGGTTTCGCCAAGAGTTTTGCCAATTCTCCCTATCCCACTTACAATTTAAGTCTTCTTCCCATCTCTGCATATTTTGGAAGGTGGGTAGCTGGAGGGGAATTAAAATTGTCATACAGGATACCCACAATACCTTTTGTAAGAGGAGCAGACAGGCATAGCCTAGTAAACCAGTTTGAAGTCGGTTTACCTAATGTATGTTCTAACGTGGAGAGTAAGTGTTTAACTCTACAAAATGTATAGTGTTCCTGAATGGGGATATTGAATTCTTCTTTTAGTTGGGTGTATGTTAAGGTGGTGTTATCTCGATATCAGAAATTCACCGTCAGTAGGTTATGGGATTTCCACCATAATAAAGAGGCTGCAGGAAGAGTATCCGGGAATCTGGGATTGGGTATTATGGGAGTAGGAGTGGGGTATCTCGGGATCAGCTGAAATTTACGGATAGCCTATGACCTTAGTTAGGGAATGCTTTATATACGGGCTGTCCAATTTACCCAAACATGTCAGTGGGTTTGGGATCCATGGAATGGAGTCCCACGTGTATGGGGCCATCATAAAGTTCTCAATAAATATCCAAAGAGGTTGGTGAGTGGGGCCAATTGTACCACTTTAAAATATAATTTCAAGTTGGGGCAAGAGAGACCTACTTTTGATTTATGGATAAAAATAGTTGATTTATAGATACGATATGATTTATGTTGCCATATAAATTTAAAGACTTGGCGTTGTAGTTTGTCTAACTCCATGTAATTCAAGGCAATCGGTAGGGAGCTAAATAAATACATAAGGCGGGGAAGGAGGTTCATTTTAAAAGAGTGGATAAGTCCTAACCATGAGATAGGCTGTTTTGCACATGTCAGTAAATTTTGGGTGAATGTTTTGTAGATGGCCGTATAGTTGGATTTGTGGAGATGTGCAGTGTTACGGGTGAGATTCACACCCAAGTATTTAATATGGTTAGAAGGCCAGTTAAAATTAAAGTGCTGATGCAAAAAGGTTACATCTGAGGGAGGAAAGGAGATATTTAGAACTTCTGTTTTATCCACATTTATGTGGAGCCCAGAGATTTTACTGAATGTTGGTATGCCCTTTTGAGAACGCGGTTGGGATAACCTCTATCACGGAAACGTTGTTTCAAATTATCAACTTGTAATTTAAATTCCGATAGAGTTGTGCAATTTCTTCTGAGTCTCAGGTATTGCCCAACTGGGATTCCCCTTTTCAGAGGTTTGGGATGCTGGCTGGTCCAGTTTAATAACATATTTGTTGTAGTGGGTTTTCTAAAGATAGTGGTACTTATATCACCAGTTTGATCTTTGATCATTTTAAGATTCAGAAAATTAAGTTCATTTTCATTATATTTATATATAAATTGTAAGTTAAGGCTGTTGATATTGAGAGTTTGTATAAATTCCTGAAGCAATCTTTCAGTGCCCATCCAAATGATTATTATATCATCAATATAGCGGTACCATATTAATACCTTTTCCCAACTTGTTCCCATAGCTGTTCCACGTTGTTGAATAAACCAGCTATTCATGAACAAGAAGTAACTGTGGGTCAGTGTAAAAGTCAAGAGACGGAGTAGGAAGCGATCCCACTCTTCTTTTTCGCAGGAGTAGTAATGTAGACTGTTGAGGGAGATATCTGTCCCTTTCTTCCTGTATATATGCGTTCCACTGTGGAACGCGGAAGTGTGACTGTAGGCTAATGAAGTATGGCCTTGGACTTAAGGGGCGCCATCTTCTATCTTGCGTTCCAGGCTGAAACGCGACTAATGCAATATCCGGTCTAAAAGCGGATGTAGCGTAAGCGGCCACGATCAGCGTTTGAATAACACCACGTTGACGTTGGCTATGCCTTTCACGATGAAACGCACGTGTGCATAAGCCAATAGGAGATTAACCTCTCCTGTACACCCCATCTCCCATAATGCTCCTGTCTTGGGACACATGATACTGATAAACCAATTACACTCTGGCTGGAAGTAAAATTAATGGAAAAACCCGCGAAATAAGGCCCAATCTCTTCCTATAAATAATGCCAGGCAAATAAGACAAAAATTATGCCCTGAGGAAGCCATACTTTGGTGAAACCGGTTGGCAAATTAAATTGCAGACACTGAGATGGAATTATGGCTTATTTGGAAGCTTTAAAGATATATTTTTTGGTTGATTTTTAAATCAGCTTTATATACAAATTTTGGATCATTATTTTTTCACTACGCAATTGACAGGTGGATAATGAAGTCAGTGACTTATTGAGGCACAAACACCTATTCTGCACCTCAGTGCTAGGTGCTGTAGGTAAGAAAGGAGTTAGGGAGTTACACAACCCCCATTTCTTCTTTCACCACTTTAAATCATTGCGTTTTGTATGTAAATACCATTAATATAATTCCTGCAAATATATTTAGGATTTTTTTCTAATATCCATACCCAGTGTATACTGTGATTGTTTTTTTGTTTTTTTTCAAGCATTTAGATGCATTTCAATTTTTAAATTTACTGTGTTACTTAAAGCATATTCGATGATTTGCATGTGCATAGATGAGGATTGCTTTCATATATAATTCCCCTCATATTCATTCTTCTGCCTGCTCGGAGATATTTATTCTCTTTTCATGTATAAAGTGATCCATATTTATTATAGGTTAATATAGTTTATTTGTGTAAACTCTTTTCCTATACTACAAACGATCCAATTAGATATTATTATTGGTCATAATTTCTATGTACATGAATGTGTAGGACATGATGGGAAAAATATTATTTGCTCTGATTGGGGTGTAGTACACAAACATATTCAAACAATTTTAAACAAATTTGTTTTTCTTATTTTTGCATCGTGGTTTGTTTAATAAAAGGAATACTGTAAATTTATATATATATATATACACACACATTATATATATATATATATATATATATATATATATATATTAGCGAATTGCCCGTCAAAAAATGACGGAAATGAAATTATAAGTGAGCTAATGCTACTTGGTGTATAATAATCAATTAACTAATAGATTAATAAATTAATATACTTTACCTATTTTGAAGTAATATATGCAGGAAGCATTGTGTTGAGGAGCTGGCAATCTGTTTTGATGTTGCTGCAGCATTAGTGGTGTGGAGCTGCTGTGTAAGCGTGATGAATGTGTGCGGTGTAATAGTGTGCGTGCGCGAAACCAAACCGTTAGCGTAGTTGCGTACTTCCGCATTGTTCTAAAATGGCGGGTAATGTGTGGTATACGTCTGTAGCGGAATATCCGTAGGTGTTTTGTGGTATTTTGCGTGTTTAGAGTGCTGTAGCCTCATTTTTGTTTTGTTCGGCGGCCATTTTTTCTATCGCTTAGAGAATTCTTTAGTGTCTAAACTCTTTTATTTTGAGTTAAATTAAGGTGTGACTTCATTTTTTGAGGTCCTGGATGCTCCCTCTTGCTGTAGGTAAGCTTTTTATGTATGTGTTGTGTGTATTTAATGTGTTTTTAATTTTTTCCTGTCCGCGGGTTGCGGACGATTTTTGCGAGGTCGTAATGAGTGGTAACGTGTCTCGTATGTTGTTTGTGTTACGATGTAAAGTTTGCGAGGGTCGCAGTTGCTGGCAAGGAGCGCCTTCGGCGAGGGCTCGCTACGCAAGCGTTAGCAACAACTCGTATGCTCACACACATATATATATATATATATATATATATATATATATATATATATATATATATATATATATATATATATATATATATATATATATATATATATATATATATATATATATATATAAGAATACAAATAAACAAGCTAGGGAGGTGAGCCGTAGTCTTAAATTTAAAAATATGGCTGGAGTGGGCTTCACTCACTTTAATAAGCCTGTAAAAGGGAAATCACATCGCTGTAGCAGTTAAAATAATGATGATAGTGTATATTCAAAATTCTAATGGTTTACCTCATAACCTAAGTCAAATCATAGGCAAACCGCAAAAACAATAAAAATATTGTGCCAACATAAACAAAAAGATGCGAATAGCACACAGATAGTCACAGTGTGCCAATTAGGATGCTGTTGTGATGTACTATTACAGGTCCAATAGACATGTAGTACAGTCCAGTTAGGAGCTGGATCACAACGGAGAGTGGGTGCCGGGAGCTTAATAGTACCTTGTAGCCTACCTTCGTTCACACGCGCTGGCAGTAATTACCTCGCGTGATCCACACAGGCTATCAGGATTCCGGGGGTTCCACTTCTACCTTCCAGTCTCACACATCATGTCTCGAGGATGACTGGATGCATCCTTAAGGTCAGTTTAGAGAGATCTGCCAAGGAAAAACCCTGACTGATTCGGTTTTGGCACTTCTGCCTTTCTCAAAGGTCTAGAACAGTCTGTGAGCCTGTTTGTGGCTACATTTCGTGGGTTATATTTACACCGCATTGGCTCTCTCCTAATTGGTGGATGTGGTATGTGCACGTCATGATTGACGTCAGTGGAATACGTCCCTTTAAAAAACTTTTCATACGGCTCGCTACCGATGTGCGGGTTTACACAGAGAGGGAAAGAGAAGACTAATGTGGACAGAGGTAATAATTATAGGATTTCCTATATAATTAGTTGGTGGTGACAATGACTTAAAAGAATGTGTTAGGGTATTGAATAGGTCAAATAAAAGCAGAGCAAGAGAATCCCTCATTGAGACCTAAGGGGCTCTGTGCCTCTAATTCAAAAATCAATTTACTCTCTATTTGGAGGCGATTGCGCCTAATATTACCCCCTCTTATAATTGGCTGTAGCTGTTCTACTACATGAAAGCGTATACCCTCAGTGTTGCTGTTGTGGCATGTTCTCATATGTCTTGACACCGATGTGTCCAATTTATTATGTACAGATGCAATGTGCTCCAGTATACGTCTTTT
>CM050170.1:115632681-115727681 GCA_027410445.1 Discoglossus pictus | reverse complement strand
ACCTTCCCGCGATGTCTCCGGCCTCCTCCTCTTCTGCCCCGCCCTGGAACGGCGCTCTAAACAAAAAAAAAATTGTGGAGATCCACACTCACGGACCTCCCCGACGCTTATGAGCCTCCCGGAGCCTTTTCCGGAACAAAATAGGCAATGGCGCCTTCTGATCGGCTGAATTTGATAGACACAGTTTTCAACCATTCAGAAGGCGCCAATGGGTGAGCCAATCAGAAAGGGATACACCCCAAAATACACTCCGATTGGACAATGCACGTCAATCTTTATTTAAACCAATCACAAGGCGCAGATGCCTTCAGCCAATCACAATGGAATACACCCCCACGTACTGATTGTCTGTTGTCAATGTCAATCAGTATTACAGCCAATGAGAAGGCGCAGATGTCTTCAGCCAATCACCCCGTGGGGGTGTATCCCATTGTGATTGGCTGATGGCAATAAAGCCTTCTGATTGGTTCAAATAAAGATTGACAGGTGCGTTATCCAATCAGAGTGGGATTTTGGGGTGTATCCCTTTCTCAGTGGCAATGGCGTCTTCTTTCAGCCAATCAGAAGACACCATTGCCAATTTTCTTCTAGAAAAATCTGTAAGAGGCTCATTAGCGGCGGGGACATCTGCGAGTGCGTACCTCTGTTATTTTTTTTCTCTATTTTTTATTTTACAGCGCGGATTCTTCCAGGGCCCATCCAGGCCAGGAGAGGAAGAGCCCGGGGACATCGCGGGGAGATAAGTACAACGTATATTATGTTTATTTTACTTTGTTTTGAGGTTTATGACTGTTGTACTTATGTAATGTTTTTTTTTTTCCACGCCGGAGAAGAAGAAAAGAAAAAGGACGGGGACATGCTGGAAAGGCGAGTAGAATATTTAGAATATTTACAATGTTTATTTATTTCATGTAAACATGTTGTAGTAATAATTTGTTTCTTTTTTACCCTAGGTTGCTAATCTGAAGGTACATCTGCAAAGGTAAGTGGTCTTTATTATTTTATTTTAGCTTAGAATTAGAGTATTTTATTTAGAGATAGCATTTATTGTATGTTAGATAGGGGGATGTATTTTATATAGATAGGATGTATTGTATATTAGATTGGGGGATGTATTTTACATATATAGTATTTATTGTATATTACAAAGATTGGGGGATGTATATTAGATAGATAGTATTGATTGTATGTTACATAGATAGGAGAGTACTGTATTCTATTTCATATTATTTGTATTGTATGTATTTCCTTTTCAGGTGTGTCATTTTTTTTTTCTGTGGGGGGGGGTGGGGTTGTAATGTATTTTTTTATTTTCTGTAATGTACATTTTTTAATTTTTCTGATTTAGGTTTTTTTATTTTATGTAATGTAGATTATTTTTTTTGGTGCCTTTACTTTGTAAATTAGAGTGGTGGGGGGGTTATTAGGGGGTAGGAAGGTAGTGTATGTCTTAATAGGTTAGTGTAGAGGGGGTTTAGTTTACATTTAATGGTTTATTGGGGGGTATAGTGCAGTGTAGTGTTTATACTTCATGTCATGAGGGTACTGGAGAACCCTCATAGCACTTACGGGGTAATGTTAGGCTTCTAACTGTCCCATGAGGGTCTTTAAATACCCCTATGGGACTAATGGGGCTAAATAGAGGCTTATGAGGGTATATAGTTTAGGCACACAGTACACTCACATTGTGTGGCAAACAGCATTTCAACACTTTTCAACAAAAAAATTTTCTGTTAATAGGTGAGTGTGGCTTTGTCTAGGGTGGAAGGGATCCCACAGTCCTTAATAGGCCATGGTCTCCCTTGTTTTTCCATCCTGGGCTTGCCGCGCACCACTTTTCAGATATTATATGCTCACTATCACACCTTTTGTTGCCTGTCATTTAGCATCCGCACCACTACTTGAGCTTCCCAATATATACACACACATATACACACACACACAAAGAACTAAGAAAATGCATTTAAAAAAGTTATAAAAAAAATTTGCAGGTCAGCGAGTGAAATAAGTATTTGATCCCCTATCAATCAGCAAGATATGTCTCCCGGGTGTCTTTTATACTTTTATGCTCCTAATCTCAGTTTGTTACCTGTATAAAAGATACCTGTCCACAAAAGCAATTAATCAGATTCCAAACTATCCACCATGGCCAACACCAAGGAGCTGTCCAACGATGTCAGGGACAAGATTGTAGAGCTACACAAGGCTGCAATGGGCTACAAAACCATCGCCAAGCAGCTTGATGAGAAGGTGACAACAGTTGGTGCAATTATTCGCAAATTGAAGAAACACAAAATAACTGCCAGTCTCCCTCGGTCTGGTGCTCCATGCAAAATCTCACCTTGTGGAGTTTCAATGATCATGAGAACGGCGAGGAATCAGCCCAGAACTACACGGGATCTCAAAGCAGCTGGCACCATAGTCACCAAGAAAACAAATTGGTAACACACTACGCCGTGAAGGCAGAACCCCCTGCTCAAGAAAGCACACGTACAGGCCCGTCTGAAGTTGGCCAATGAACATCTGAATAATTCCGAGGAGAACTGGGTGAAAGTGTTGTGGTCAGATGAGACCAAATGAGCTCTATGGCATCAACTCAACTCACAGTGTTTGAAGGAAGAGGAATGCTGCCTATGACCCCAAGAACACCATCCCCACCATAAAACATGGAGGTGGAAACATTATGATTTGGGGGTGTTTTTCTGCTGAAGGAACAGGACAACGGCACCATGTACTATCAAATCTTGGGTGAGCACCTCCTTCCCTTAGCCAGGGCATTGAAAATGGGTCGTGGATTGGTATTCCAGCATGACAATGACCCAAAACACACAGCCAAGGCAACAAAGGAGTGGCACAAGAAGAAGCACATTAAAGGTCCTGGAGTGGCCAGCCAGTCTCCAGACCTCAATCCCATAGAAAATCTGTGGAGGGAGCTGAAGGTTCGAGTTGCCAAACATCAGCCTCAAACCCTTAATGACTTGGGGCCTCATTCTATTATCGGCCGTAGGAGATGCGGGGCCGCAAGCTATTCTGCTATTCTATTCCCCTCCGGCCGGGGATTCCGGCAGGCTTGCGGCCGGCGCCTTGCTATCCCTTGCGGCCGCATGCGCCGGAGGAAAGCCTTTGATCTAAAAATGGCCGCAAGAGTTTCGGCCGCAAGAAAATCCCGGTTGCTATTCAATTGCTCCGGGAACCCTCTCTGCAAGGCTAAAACCGAGCCGCAGCTTACTTGCAGGAAAGAGGTCCCGCTAGCACCAATTAAGCACATTATAAAGCCGAAATAAAGCCATCCTGCACTCTTATGAGACTATAAAGTGATTGTAGGTGTTAGCAAAAATAGCACAACATTCCCCTACACTCAAATCCATAAATAATTTTTTTTTTATTTATGTCAAAAATCCATGTAAAAAGTCCCGAGGGCTTGGAGCACCTCAGACCCGCCCACACTGCGGCCGGAAAATAAACAGTTAATGTAAACTCGGGTTTGGGCTGGTGTGCAAGCTTGAGAGGTGGTTGCTATTAATCCTCATGTCCCCCAATATGATCCCTAGCATTTACAGAGCTGTACAGTGCCGTCTTGAATTTATTTTTGCGTTTAAAGATTTCTGAGCTTACGGCCGGTTGCAAGATATACGGCCGGCCGTAAGGGGAGATCCTTGCGGGGCCGTATAATTGAATTCCAAGATAACGGAACCCCCGCAAGGAATCGCAGCCTTGCGGACATTTTACGGCCGATAATAGAATGAGGCCCTTGGAGAGGATCTGCAAAGAGGCGTGGGACAAAATTCCTCCTGAGATGTGTGCAAACCTGGCGGCCAACTACAAGAAAAGTCTGACTTCTTTGATGGCAAAGCCCTTTGTTGGCAACCAAATACTAAGTTGAAGGGGTCAAACACTTATTTCACTAATTGACCTGCAAATCAATTTATAACTTTTTTGACATGCGTTTCTGTTATTCTGTCTCTCACTGTTAAAATACACCTACCAGTAACATTATAGACTGATCATTTCTTTGTCAGTGGACAAACATTCAAAATCAGCAGGGGATCAAATACTTTTTCCCCTTGTCCCAGCTCAGCTTCCCAGAATGCAGGGAATTCTGAGCTGGAAGCAGGTTCTTTAACTTGTTTTAGACATTCAAACGTGAACACAGATGTACTATTTTTTTTACTAATATATATATATATATATATATATATATATATATATATATATATATATATAGCCCGATTTCAATTGAGCAATTGTAACTTACAGTAGCCCGTAATGGAGGCCAAGTTATTTTGCTATTCAATTGGCGTTTAGTTACGGGTAACGGCCTTGAAATCCTTGCAGTTCTTATAACCGAAACTTCAAGTTTCTTTTAGACCATCTGAGTGATATTAAAATCATTATATATTTTGGTAACAATATATAAATGATGAATGATCACACTTCAAGTGTCCTCCTTATTACTTGTTAAACCGTGTAACTTAGGTGGGCACAGTAAATATTTACATCAATCCATTAAGGGACTTATCACTTTTCTCAAATATTTGTGTCTCCCCCTGTGACACCATACCCTATTACACTTATTACTGGAAAACAAAGACCATTCTTGTATTAAAGAACTTGATATTTGCCAAAGGATTGTGATTTGGTTTTTAACGTTTTTTAAAAGTTTTATACTGTTGCGGTTATTGAGAAAAACATAATAACTTTGTTGTCCATTGTAAATAAACCCCCCTTCCTTTGATTTAAAGTTTTTGGCAAAAATAATTGTATGATTATTGTGTTTGACAAAAGTATTTAAATTAAAATAAATGTTGTATGAAAGTATGTATTTATAGATTATCTTTCACTGGAATAAAATTAAAAAAAAAAGTTCAGGGAGAGGAGATGTAGAAGGACATTAAAGGACAATGACAAAGGTATGGTTTGATAACATAAAAAAAAAGAGACGCCATAAATGCAGTAGAAGGCAAAAAACGTACTTAAGAAATCGCAGCCAGCTT
Organism: Discoglossus pictus; assembly: GCA_027410445.1. Classification (NCBI taxonomy): domain Eukaryota; kingdom Metazoa; phylum Chordata; class Amphibia; order Anura; family Alytidae; genus Discoglossus; species Discoglossus pictus. Next base: position 115,722,687 of record CM050170.1, on the reverse strand, counting down.
CGTTTCACAGTGGCTACGTTGCCGAAATCAGGATAAAAAACATCAACCTCCTCAGAATTATGTATTACATGGATAATAACCCGATACCACCAGACATCTCCAGGCACTTTGAGAGTATATAGCTCACCCACGCATATGCAATGATCAGGGACCAGGTATCGGTCCGACACGCACTCACTGGAATAGCAGTGCCTGGAAGTACAAGGCAAAGAGATTTACTGAAAACAAAGAGGTAACCAAAAGATAGAAAGAAGAAGGCCTCTCACTCAGTCTGTCATTATTTGATCCGATTTGTCATAATAAGGCATTCCTTCCAGTTTTACCCTGAAGTCCACAGTTCTTATTGTTTTAATTTGAACTTACAGGACAGGCTAATTTTACAACCAATACAAAAGGTAGTATGTTGGCGTATGAGTTATCAAAGTGTGCCCTGAGAAAGCAACAAAGTTCAGGTTTTCGATACATTCTGTGCAATTTCTCCAATTTATTAAAAGGCCACTTAAAGAACTTTAAGTGAAGAATTTGGGAAACAGGTAATCTTGTTTTTTCTATAATTTTCCATTCTATTTCAAAAGTAATACAATGTAACAAGTTAATAATAAAAAAAGCAAAGTTAAGTACCATTTCCTTTATGATGGTTTTGATTTAGGACTAGAAAATAAAACATTTGAAATGAACGGCTGGTATAAGTTTTAAAAACTGGTTTATTAAAAAAGTAATTTAGATAAATAGTTACAAGGTTTGAGGAAATGCACAGCACAGAGCAAATATACTTTTGTAGGTTTCATTAATAAAATGTCATGATATTTAAAAATCGTCAAAAACGCTGCTGTTTATAAAAATTATAATAAAATAATTATATGATGGGGCAGTGAAACCTAGAGACCATATAAATAGATCAACAGCTCTGAAAGCATTTTGTTACATAAAGTTAGGTATTTTAATGGTAAATTCCCTTGAGGAAGCCTTGAGGAAGCCTAGGGGGTCTAGGCAAAACAATATCACCGACATTATCCTTAACATGGACATTATTATTATCTTTATTTATATCGCGCCAACATATTCCGTAGCGTGGTATCGGGGTTTAGTAAATGGCAAAAAACAAACTTAACACCTTGTAAAGAATGGAGGGCCCTGTTTTTGATCATAAAATCAAAATGTACATAGAGCTTGTTTCCAAGGCACTGACACAACATTGAATACTCACAAACTTACAATCTAAGGATTTAGGTGTGATACAAGAGGGTGACAGATGCAAGATGGCAGTGTGAAAGCAATTGGTTCAGTCAAGTGGAGGTGTCTGTGTGTTGTACTGTAGAAGTGTTATTAAGCTGTGGAATGTTCAATTGTACATGTTAAGGCTGAAGGTGATAAGATTATTTAAACAGGTGCGTTTTTAGTATTTTTTTTAATGTTTTGAGGCAGGAAGATAATCTAATGGAGCGAGGCAAGGAGTTCCAAATAGTTGGGGCAGCACAAGAAAAGTCTGGAAGACGGGAGTGAGAGGAGGTGATACTCACCCACCACCCTCATTCTGATTAACCTTATCAAACTCTCCTCCTTGCTCCTGAACCTATATCAACACTACTTCTTATCTTAGGACAATAATTCTTACCCCACTATCACTAAATCATCCTATCTTTCTCCTGAGCTTACACACTGTCACAATGCTTTCTCACTCTTTCCTCTTTCTTATGACCTACTGCCTCTCTCTCAGACTTTCTTTTGCAGTCTCTCCATATCATGTCCCCAACAATATTACTATCTAACCTTCCTTGCTCTCCTCTCCCCTTCTCTGCTCCCATGAGCTCCTCTCTCTCCTCCAGTCACAACATCATCCCCTCCCTAACACTCACAAGCAGAAAACACTGTAAGTCCCAGTCCCATCTTCTCTCCCTCTCACTACTCCTTCTCCTGGCTGCGGGAGATATATCCCCTAACCCAGGCCCCTCACTCATCTCCACTCGCTGTCAGCCACGCTCTGGTTCATGGCCAGCAAACACCCGTAACACCCAGAATCTGATATCCATCACATGTCACAAACCTTCTACTCTACCTCTCTCCTGCGCCCTCTGGAACGCACGGTCTATCTGCAATAAACTCACCTTCACTCACGACTTATTCATCTCCAACTCCCTCAATCTATTGGCTCTCACGGAAACCTGGCTCTCATCCTCAGACACTGCCTCCCCGGCAGCACTCTCTTATGGTGGTTTTCACCTCAGCCACACACCCAGACCTGGGAACAAGCAAGGTGGTGGTGTGGGTGTATTGCTTTCCACTCGCTGTACCTTCCACCTCTTACCCCCTGTCCCATCCCTCCAATTCTCATCCTTTGAAGTGCATACAATCCGCCTCTTCTCACCTATCTCTCTACGTGTTGCCGTGATCTATCGCCCCCCTGGCACTCCCTCTCAATTTCTTGATCACTTTTCTGCCTGGCTCCCTCACTTTCTCTCCTCCAATGTTCCTTCACTGGTACTTGGAGATTTTAACATTCCCATTGACACTCCCACCTCCCCAGCAGCAGCCAAACTGCTTGCACTCACCTCTTCCCTCGGCCTCTCACAACTAACAGATTCTTCTACTCATCATGCTGGACATTCTCTTGACCTTATCTTCACCAACCTCAGCACAGCCTCCAACCCAGTCACCCATCCACTCCCTCTATCTGACCATCACTTACTTACCTTTAACCTCACCGCTTCTTCCTCCCACCACCCCTCTCCTACCCCTGCCACCATCACGAACAGAAACCTGCTAGCACTTGACCCTACTCAGCTCTCCATTAATATCCAACCCCTTCTCAGCCCCATCACCTACCTCAACTGCCCTGACACTGCCTTCTCACTTTACAACTCTACTCTCTCTTCCATCCTTGATACCCTTGCCCCCATAACCACACGAAGACGCTCTCGCTCTCTTCCACAACCTTGGCACACAACTCAAACACGAAACATCCAGAAATGCTCCATCACCGCTGAACGGCTCTGGAGGAAATCACGCACCTCTGCAGACTTCCTCCACTACAAATTTATGTTACGCTCCTACTCCTCTGCCCTCAACCTCGCCAAACAACACTACTTCACTTCACTAATATCAACCCTACCCAAAGCGTCTGTTCGCAACGTTCAAAACTCTCCTCCACCCACCACCTCCTCCCATCCCTTCCTCTCTCACAGCTGAAGACTTTGCCAACCATTTTATTCATAAAATCGAAAATATCCGCAATGAACTCTCATCTCACAGTGGCTCACTCACTCTACCGTCTCAACTTTCCAACCTAACCCACTCTTCTCCCTCCCCCAATCCAACAGCCACTTTGAACTGCTTTGTCCTAGCTACAGAGGATGAAGTCGCTAGCCTGCTATCATCCACTCGCCTCACTACATGTCCCCAGGACCCTATTCCATCTCAGCTCATCACTCCCCTCTCTACCACACTAATCCCAGCTCTCACACACATTTTCAACCTTTCCCTAACTACCGGCAAGTTTCCATCTCGTCTAAAACACGCCACAATTACACCCATCCTCAAAAAGTTCTCATCTGACTCTGACATTGCTTCTAACTACCGCCCTATTTCTCTACTTCCTTTGGCTTCCAAACTGCTCGAGCGGCTCGTCTATACCCGCCTTACCAGCTTTATCTCCTCTAACTCCTTTCTTGACACCTTCCAATCCGGCTTTCGGCCCCAACATTCCACTGAGACAGCTCTCACTAAAGTCACCAATGACCTGCTTACTGCCAAGTCAAAAGGTCACTTTTCTATTCTCCTTCTTCTAGATCTCTCTGCTGCCTTTGACACTGTTGACCATCCAGTTCTACTCCATATCCTCTCCTCCCTCGGTATTCGAGACACTGCTCTCTCGTGGTTCTCATCATACCTACAAAATCGATCATTCAGTATCTCCTTCTCTGACACCTCTTCTTCTACCTACTCCCTGTCTGTTGGCGTACCACAAGGATCTGTACTAGGCCCGCTCCTCTTCTCCATCTACACTTCCTCACTTGGTACCCTTATAAACTCTTTTGGGCTGCAATATCATCTCTACGCAGATGACACCCAAATCTACCTCTCAGCACCAGATCTATCCCCCTCTCTTCTAACACATGTCTCCAACTGCCTCTCTAGTATATCCTCTTGGATGTCCACCCACCATCTCAAACTCAACATGTCTAAAACTGAACTCCTAATCTTCCCTCCCTCTCCCACAGCTTCAATTCCTCACATCTCTCTTACTGTCAACAATGACATCATCACCCCCTCCTCCCAAGCCCGTTGTCTTGGGGTTCTTTTGGACCCCGCCCTGTCCTTCATCCCTCACATACAATCACTAACTAAATCTTGTCTTCTCCATCTAAAAAACATCTCCAGAATTCGCCACTTTCTTACACAGGACACAACTAAAATCCTTATACACTCTCTCATCATCTCTCGACTGGACTACTGCAACTCGCTTCTTGCTGGCCTCCCCACCACCCGACTATCTCCACTTCAATCCATTATGAATGCCTCTGCTAGACTCGTCTTCCGTACACAACGTTCAGTGTCGGCATCACCTCTCTGTCAATCTCTCCACTCGCTTCCCATAGCCTCCAGAATAAAATTTAAAATCCTGACCCTTACTTTCAAAGCCCTCAACAAGTGCACTCCCCCATACCTTTCTGGTCTCATCTCCAAATACTCCCCCACACGCCCTCTTCGCTCTGCTAATGACCTTCTTCTTTCCACAACTCTTGTCACCTCTTCTCATTCTCGCCTTCAGGACTTTTCTCGTGCTGCCCCTATTCTCTGGAACTCCTTGCCTCGCTCCACCAGACTATCCTCCAACCTCAAATCATTCAAATCCTCTCTAAAAACACATCTCTTTAAAGAAGCGTATCACCTCTCACCTTAACACACTCTCAAATCTCTCTCCCTCCTTTCCCTCACACAATACCTTTAAGATGTAAGTCTGCGAGTTTCAATCCCACAAGGTGTTTTAGGAAAAGCACCATGGACACTGGATTCCAAACTCAAAGACAGGGCCCTCTTTGTTTTACTATGTGATAACTTGTATGTATCTTTGTCTTGAACTTATCTTATGTACAGCGCTACGGAATATGTTGGCGCGTTATAAATAAACGATAATAATAATAATAATATGGGAAGCCAGTGGAGTGATTGACAGAGAGGAGCTGCAGACACTGATCGTTTGGTATTGAAGATGAGTCTAGCGGAGGCGTTCATTATGGATTGGAGGGGAGACAGACGAGAGATTGGTAGGCCAGCAAGACTTGAGTGTGTAGATCCAGCACACCAACACACCAAAATAGGGAGCCTCCTTGGTGTACTGGACAGAAAACAAGATATAACCGTAATACTAAAACCGCAAGTACTTCCCTTGCTTCAAGCTGATACAGCCAATTGATGGTACAGTGTGGCTGCAGCTTCTTATCGATGTGTTATACTTTAAGTTATTCCTCAAGCCACATAGTGGCATGGAGTATCACCTAAGAAGTTGGGCAATAATATATTGCAGAAAACTACTATTATCAGGTTATCCATGGAATAATTTAGTTTTTATACTATAATATAATATTTTGTTTTATATATGGGTGTTTATTATTCAGTAAACCTAGGATTACAGCTGGATAAGCAATATGAGGAATACTGAATAGCATTATGATTGATTGGTATATTCTATGGAATAGGGCAACACCATGTCAATAGCCTTACTCATTATAGGGATCTTGTTATTCTATACATTATGGCAATATTTTTATTGACCCCATTCCTTGTCCTACATTTACCATTAAAATACCTAACTTTATGTAACACACACACACACAATATATAAATATATATATATATATATATATATATATATATATATATATATATATATATATGACATATACACACACACACACGCATACATAGCCACTACCATTTGAAGAGGTTTTACTTCTACCTCATTTCGATCATCATGTCCTCTAGTTTCTCCGAGGTGTCTTTGCCACAGCAGCGGACATAGAAATTAGTTGGAGAGCGGATGTTCTCCACAAAGACTCCAATCATGAAGCCTCTTTTCATCCATGGTAAGCAGCATAGTCTTTGCTTAATCACAGCATCTGGTGGAATCTCAGTTTGCGTAGATGATGACAAGAGCAATTCCAAAGGCCCCCACTCATTGGAATTAAAAAAGAAAAAAAAAAAAATCAGTCAGGAAATACAGGCAGACCCCGCTTAACACGGATTCGCTATAAAGCTGTTTTTGCCTAATACATCCCCTATTGGATATAACAGTTTTTGCCCGACACATCCCCGAGTAACACTGATTTGATTCTTGTGTATCATCCAAAACACCAAGAGCCATGAAAGGAATTTTAAAATCGCACTTACCTGTGATTTATTCTATGTTAAAAATGATCCGTTTAACCTGGTTTTGTTTAGCACTTGGTCTTCTAGGAACACATCTACAGAGTTAAAAGGGGTATGCCTGTATTTATATACAGGTATACCCTTCTAAACGCTACCCCTTTCAAAGTTGTTTGTCTATAATGCTATTTTGACCCATAATTCCCCGTTGCTATAGCTCTTTTGCCTGCCAAACCCCTTTTAATGCTCCGATTTCAACATCACAAATTTAAAGTTTATATTTCTGCAAATGTTCAGTTTGTGTTCGTGTTATGTTTGCAGTTTGTTTTAATACATATAAAAAAAAAAAAAAAATTAAAAAGTTTAAATTTCCATTGCAATTGTGTATTTTTTTCATGAGTTTCCCTATTAGCGTATCTGAGGTTGTTGATATTTCTTCCAACAATATTGATTCTGGCTTTGGACTCATGCAACGCCAGGCTCGCAAAACATACAAAATACACAACGCTTAAGACAGGAACACATACACGAACAACGCCAGGCACTCAACGGCAACAGCACTCAACGGCAAAACCAACGGCAGTCACTGCACTCCACGCAAACATTCAGCACACACACACAGGAGAAATACACAGGGGGGAGATCCTGGAAAGAGACACATGGCATTCCCAAGCACTAAACTTGCTGGTTAATGAACCCTGCAATCAGCGGCCTGTACAGGAGGTGAGATGAAAGGAGCTCATTGCGAGACCAGCGATGAGCACCGAAGGTCATCAGTGCAAAGCAGGAAACTTGAAGTACATGGGGGGAGAGGTTCGCAATGAGTGCTGAAGGTGCTCAGAGGACCAAAAGCATCACATTATGTGGCAAACAGCATTGCCAGCCTTACAATTTTAGTCCCGTCATTTTTGACATGCAAATTCCTAGTTAGTATATAGATGTGTATGTGTGTGTGTCGGCTGCTAGGAGTGGGCTGGTAACATCAGCAGTGTCGGACAGCGCTGTCCCAGATCTGTTCCTGAACTATTAAGGTCATCACTGCTGTCAAGATCCTTCCCGTTTAGATCTTCAGTGTATACTTCTTTATCCGATTTTCTTCTCTTAAGTCCCTACCATTTTTGTCTTTTATTATGCCCACTTTGACATGAAAGGTGCCTTTGAGAGCTCAAATTTTCTTGAAGAGCTCTCTTGATTTACCCATTCTGTTATCTTCTTTGATATCTTTACATCGGTCATTGTAGAATGTCACATCGTCTCTTCTTGCTATCTGCATTCAGTTGGACAAATATTTTCTTATCTCCACTACCTTTCACTTTCCTTCTTTACTGGGCTACTTTTAAAGTCTCGTCAGATAGCCAGTTTGCCTTCTTACTTGGATAATGTTGCAAACTTCGGTCCAAAGTTCTTCAGACATTGTCTTCGGAGTCTAATCCCTTAAATCTATTCTTTACTTCCACTACATATTCACAAGGGATATTATTTATTTTTTATCTACTTTGTTTGATGGTTTTCCCTCTTTTCTTCAGTTTCATTCTGAACTTTGCAATAAGCAGCTTACGTTCTTAGCCGCAGTCAGCTCCAGGTCTTGGTTTTGCTGATTCTACAGAACTTCTCCATCTGTCTTCAAAATATATAATCAATCTGTTTTCTATATTTTCCATCTGGTGATGTTCATGTGTAGAGCCGTCTTGGACGCTGCTGGAAGAAGGTGTTTGCTATGGTCAGAGAATTATCGCGACAGAATTCTTGTAATCTCTGACCTGCTGCTGTCGTACTGCTGTCGTGGGCCAAGCTTGCCAGATATTCCACGTATCTCTTGGTTCCCTACTTTAGCATTCCAATCTGCTATGATGAGAGTAAGATCTTTTTTTGTTATATTTATGGCATGTCGAAAATCTTCGTAGAACAGGACAACTTCAGCCTCTTCAGCATCCATAACTTGGACCACTGTGATGTTAAATGGCTTGCCTTTAATTCCCACATAGTCAATCAAAGACTTTGGCCACCCTTTGATTTACTGTGAGAACTAATCTATTTCTTCTGCAGGATTCTTGACCACAGTAGAATATCTTGTGGTTGTCTGAAATGTGATGTGAAATGTCCCGTTCACTAATTTCTAGGATATCAATGTTTAATCTTTTCATCTTATTCCTGACCACATCTAGTTTGCCTTAGTTTATAGTGCTAACATTCCAGGTTCCTATGCTGAATTGTTCTTTGTAGCAGCAGACTTTCCTTTCCCCTCCAGATACATCTGCAGCTGGGTGTCCTTTCGGCTTTGGCCCAACCACTTCATTAGATCTGGTGCTAGTTGTACTTGCTCTCGGTTCTTCCTCAGTAATGTGGTAGGCACCTTCTGACTTGAGGGGCTCATCTTCCTGTGCTACTGTTTGGTTATTATGAGAGAGTGGAATCCCTCTACTTAGAAGTAGACTACCTTAATGTGCTACAGAGGGCAGACCCACACAGGTAAATATTGTATGAGTTTAGGCAGATAAACAAATCTTTTAAGCATTTTTTCATAAAATATAGTACATAAAAAGTAAATGGGTATATAATATTCCTAGTGAAATTCAGAAACCTTTGAAAGTATGCTGTGTTTCATATTTACACTCATTAAGTTCATACCCAAGTGTTTCCATCTACCTGAGAAACTTTGAAGCTCTTGGGTTTAACCATCGGAGAACTTTTCAGAGGTGAATTCCAACTGAACATGCTATTATTAGATATGGACTTCAACACATTGCTGTTCTCTTAAAAAAAAAAAAAAAAAAAATAGAATAAGTAAAGTATCATTAATTACATTTGCATCAGTTGACAATTTGTAATGGATAGAAGCATAGTCTGTATTTGTTTGCAATCAAGTCTCTTTTCAATTTAAAGGGAGAGTAAAAATGTCACTAATCTCTTACCCTCCACCTTTCTTTTTGTTTCAGTATCAAACAGATGCCAGTCTTGCCCATCCTCTGTTCTTTCCATATAAAGAAAGTCGCCCAGTGACCCAACAAGTTCCATCACAGACATAAAGCCTAACTGCTTGAATGGTAGGTCCTTTCCAGTTTTGCACTAAACAGAGATAACAACAATGAGCATGTATGTGTGCGTGCCGCATTCAGCAGGAATATGTTGAGAGGCGATAAAGCACATGGATATAAAATGTAAAAAAACAACAGTATGAGGTACAATAATGGGAGAACCAGAATGAGTGTAACTCCATCTGTCCCTACATTATATATGTAGAGGAAGAAGGTGAGAGAACAGCAACGGGAAGAGCAGAGGAGATGGGAGTCATGTTTCCAATGTAGGAGGCAAGTGTTTCTAAATGTGTCAACCTGACTTTTGTTCCTGTGTCTCATGCACACATTTTGTTGCTCACAAAACATTTTTCACAAGCTTGTGATCTCTTCATGCACTGTAATGCATATGCAATCCATCTTTCACACTTGCATTAGCATAATATTACACACATGCTCCTATGAACACTCATAGCTACAGATTAACACACAAATTCTCTTGCATGTGTATACACTTGCATTTGTGCGCGTAAGATTTCTTTTTCAGCCTGTGTGCTATATGTATGCGTATTTGGCAAGAAAGTGGGTAAGAAATGAAGGTGGATTAAACCGTGACCAGACAGTGGTTGATAACCTTGTTTATCATTTATTGAAGAAAAAAAAAAAGAAAAATAGAATCTCACCTTAAACAGAATAGGGAGTTGAGAAACCAAGAGTCCTTGGGGATGTTGGTTCACAATCTGTAAACATGGACCAATGCTATTTAATAGTAAAATATCTTTGGACAATAAAGTGCAATTTCAAAATAACAAAGCTAAATTGTATCTGCTGAAGAAGGCGTAAAAATAAGACCGGTAGTTAAGAGCAACAGTTTTCCAGTTAAAAAAAAAACAGTAAAGGAAAGCAAGAACACATGTGATAAACATAAGGCTACAATTGAAGGATCACTGGGACTGGGGCTTGGTAAAAACATCACAAGCTTGTGAAGTATGCCCCTAAAACAACATTATAAGCTATACAAGACAAGAACATAAATGCATTTTAGAGAAAATGTTATATTTAGATGACTGATTGTGTAATGGGGGATTCCAACATGGACTGAGAATGTCTAAAGCTTGATTTAGAGGGCTATACTAAGAGAAAGGCTCTATTGTATAGGGCAATTCTTTATTTTAAGCTCACATTATCATCAAGTCAACTTATAATTAATATAGCACTTCAGCAGCTCTCGAAGTCAAGCTTTATAGGTAGAATAGGCAGAGCAGACAGATGTTGTAGTTTTTTTTCACAATCAACTATATTTTATAAACAGATTTCTTTCCTTTAAGTCATCTGAAGTAAATGCACAAGGCTGGGTGTTGGCTTCTAAATAATAAAAATATGCACAAAAAATAAAATGTGTACAGTAATGGGTTTAGGTAAATAAGATTTGTTAAAGCATTTGCAACTTACATTTTTTATATCCTGTCTAAGATCGGGATTGACACATCCACCTGCTCCTTTCTTAGCAAGGCACAACCTCAGTTCCTTCTCTAGCTGCAAAAAACAAACATTTAAGAAGCCTCACACTGGATTTAAAAATTCAAAGTTATGCTGTTTTCACATTTACAGATAGATAGTAAATATATTATATATGTTGCACCACCTTCTGGCTGCTGCAGCTAGCCAGGGCAAAACAGGAAAGGTCTTTAACACAAAATCTAAACTTTAACAACAAAAAAGTATTGGCGTGGCACCACTGGCTGGTCACTGCATGCAACTGTGCTGGTAACAAGAAAGGTGTATATGTATATATATATGTGTTTTTTTTTTTTTTTTTATAATTTTTTTTTTTATAATTTTTTTTTTAACCCCATGATGTCAAATGCGGTTTCCCCCTCTCTGTCTGCATTACTGTTTACACTCAAAGATTCAGGTCAGTATTGCTTCAGACTTGATAAAGGGAGGTCAAACCACTCCAAAGATTGCCACTCTAAATAAAACATTTGTCACCATATTATTCATCTGGATTATCGGGCATTCATAGCTACTCCGTGCTTTATATGCGTATATATACACACACACACACACACACACACACACACACATATATACATGCTGTACACATCCACAGATTTAAACACCCTATGCATAATAGCTCAGCTTTTACATCAAAGAGACTTGAAAACATTTCAACAGCAGCATTCTTTCCAATCGCATAATATAATTGTCGAACTACCAGATGTCGTCACGCTTTACATGGTGCGTAGGACTTAGGCAATGAGCGTCAAAGGCGTTATCGAGGCGAGCCGTTAAGACACTACAACAACTCACAGCACTTGGGCGTTGAGCACCAAAGGCGCTCATTGCCTGCAAGCCCTGCAAAGCGAGGCGAGCAGTGGAGGCATGAAACACGTGGGACTTAGCCTACAAACAATTAGGAAACGCGGGATTGCCTTACAGCCTTTTTAAATTGCCATTCACCCAATTAAATAGGGCTCAATATAAGCACACAGCATCTTTTTTTTTAAAGAAGTTTTTAGTTACTGAAGACCTTGCTTTTGCATAGAAGTTCACGAACTAAACACTTCTGTAAAACAAAAAATATGCTATGTGCTTATATAGAGCCATATTCAATTGCCTGATTCACAATTTAATAAGGCTGTTAGGCTGCAAGCAGCTGACGAACGCACGACTTAGAAAAAAAAAAATACAAGATCGGAAAAATACGAAGTTAACAGCCGAACCGCAAAAAATATGAAAAAAAAACACAAAAAACACACACAACAGATACACAAAAAGATCACACACAGCACGGGGGAACAGCCAGGACGTCTGGAAGTGAGGTGGAACGCAAATTTAAGTCAATTTTCAAGAGTTTCGACACAAAAAAATTGGCTAAGAGAGAAAAAAAATAAGGGCCCAAAAAAATTAAAACAAGGCTACACGACCCTGGACCGCACAACACACCGACAACATCGTACCACTTTCACACAAATAAACCAAAGAGGCTGCTCAGAGGAGCAAAAGTACACCAGAGGAGAGGCTCAGCGCGAGGTTTGCAATGATCGCCAAAGGACCTCACAGTACAAAAACCTTCACATTGTGTGGCAAACAGTGAGAATATATTCAAGAACTGGTCCGGTTCTTTAACATAATCTTCCCATGCGAACAAAGCACACCGAGATAATCGACAAATAACTTATAAATTATCGTGCTGGTTGCACATTATTTATGTACATAAGAAGTCAGATTATAGACGTATATAAGATTTGTAACAAACGATTTAAAGCCTTACAGCAAATGAAGAAGTCATACCTTTGCTTCCAACCAATGTAAACAGTCGTCTGCCTCAGCCGTTGTTTCAGCCGTTTCTTTTATAACTGCATTAGTTGGCGACCCTGGGTTTGTATGAGTGTCAACGAGTTGTGCAGGTCTCACTGTTGTAATGATATTAATATTTTGAGGTTGAGCTTGCAAAGGTGTGGTCAAAGTTGAGGCCATTCTTGGAACTTTATTTTCTGTCGATACTAGTGGTTCCTCCATTGATGCATTTGCTTCAAAATGTTCTGTTACATTTGAATCTTTTGGAAACATGTGCATAAACATGCTTTTGGATTCATTTGAATTGTGGGGCTTCTGCAAAGATGTGTCTGTTATGGGAGGTAAAGCTACAATTGGCAAAGAAATGTCCTGCACCGAAGGTTTCTCTTCAGTGACCTGGGGCGGAGTTAATGGTTGCACTTTTTGAGGCATTTTGTGCTGAAATGGTTTATAAGCAGTATTACGATTTATAAAGTGACCTGAAATAATTTGAGGGGAAAAAAATAGTTACAGTGTGAATATACAAACCATGGAACTGTAGTATAGGAAAATAAATTTATGAGCCAGATAAAAAGAGAATACTAACTGGAACAGGTAAAGTTCTCATGAACAGAAGATGTATAATAAAGTAAGCAGCACTAGACTATATCAAGAGTAATAACGTCACAACAAGAAAGGGTCTCTCACCAAATGATATTCCAGTAGCCTCAGATTTCCGTAGCATTAGCAAAGAGCCAGCTCTAGTCTGTTTCACCTGCACAATATCAGCAACAGACCTGAGAACCTCAAACATACTGTAGAACCCATAACGGGTATATTGGAATGGGCGTCCAAATCGAACTATAAAGGCCCTGTCAAATTCAGAGAGCAGCAATGGGGACATGGAGAGCAGGTCCCGTATTTCACTCTTCACTGTCGCAGGGAGCACAGGGGCTGCTCTGCCACGTCTCATCAAGTCATTGTGACATCTAGGTCCCACAGTACGGCGTCCTCTCTTCACTCGTCTATTGGTTGGGTTCTTTTGCATGGCAACCAATGCTGCAATTTCTTTTGTGGACTCATCAACCACAGCTATCGGGCGGGAGAATAAAAGATTTAAAAAAATATGATTACAGCAATTTTCAATATTTTGTTGAATTTTCACAAAACCAAGACTGCCACAATTAATTATAACCCTTGCAAAACTGAAAAAGGTAAATCTCAGATTTGAGGAGGCAAAAAGAACAAAACAAAAAAAAAGAGTTAAAGTAAAACTGTTACATGTCCATCATGAGCAATACAAGAAACCTACCTGACAGAATTACAGTACCATCCTTTTTTGTTTGGACATTTACCACATTGGGCATATCTAAGAGCAGTTCAATGGTTGATCTATAGCCAAGGACACGCAGAGGAAGATGTGAGCCAATCATCATCTTGTAATCCTGCTCCAGTTCCTGAATGCTTTGTCCATTTTTAGAAGCAACAAGCAAAGAGCGGACATCTTTCTGCACAGTCTGTAGGAGACGCTCCTCGTCCATTTTTATTGTTTATGAATGGGATTATCGCAACTTAATTTTCTTGCAAGAATATAAGGACAAGAGGGCTATTTCAATACTCTCCAGGCAAAGACATCTATGATTGTAAAGAAAAGAAAAAACAAAATCAGCAAAATGAGAGCCCATGGCATATACATACAGTATATATTCTCAGGTCACAACTAACTGAAGCCTAATTTGAGGAAACTGGACATCAAAAACTATAATAATATTTGGATATGTTTTATAGTATTTTTTTTTTTTTTTTTTATGAAAGGGAATGATTTTATTTTTGGAATTTAAAATTGCCATTAAGGGCAAGTCCCTGCCAGTCAGTGTGAAGAAATATATGGTAGCTGTACGAGTCATACTCCTCCACCAATGAGACCTACATACCACTGTATGTCCTATGTACAGAGGAGCATTACCTGTTTGTTTTAATTTATGGCTGTGCGTGCGAAAAATCTACTTTTTTTTTTTTTATCTCAAAAGCAAAACGCCCAAACCAAATAAATAAAACAGTTGAATGGATTCTGTCACAAACCTTTGGTTTAACACTCCAAGATTAAATTATTCATTGTAAGAAGCTTATTGTTAAATTGTGTTGCAAATGATTTTCTTACAATTGACATAATAAGAAAAACTGAAGAAGCAAATCATCTCTTTTTAACAGATTCTTTGCAGTATTAAAATGCATTACAGTTTTTCGAGTGCACAGATACATAGCAATTTTGCAGGTGTTACTGAAATTAAGTATTCAGCCTTGTGCAGGGCTTCCATTTGGGAAATAATACTTTCTTCGAATGAATTATGTGCGATAAAAGTAAGCATAGGAAGTTTAGTTTAAAGGACCACAGTGATCAAATTTTTTCTACACTACTTTTTTTTAATAACTAAACATGATAATAGGAAACATCTTTTTAGGAACCAAAAACAAAAACACATCCTTTACATTTTTTCAACTTTTATATGAAGTTACTTACGCTGTGATTCAATTTAGCTTTATTCATTGCTGCTACTTTCTCAAGTGGTTGTGAATTTGTGCTTAGTCCTGCTGAGAAGACAGGCAAATGTAATGGCCACATCCCAATTGTGAAATCAGTTAAGTTTTTTGTTTGGCCCCACCTTAGGAATTTGGCAGCCTCACTGTAAGTGCTCTTCAGGGTGTAAAAGAGGACAACAACATTATATGTCAAAATTATCTTTTTTTTTTTTATTATTACATTGATAACAGCTAAAAAAAATCTAATGTTTAGGTCTGTTTACAAACACACTGTGTCCTGCCTACTGACTGTTCCATGATTACTAACAAATGTCAACACTGTGCGGTGAAGACCAAGATTTATAGCAGTTTTTCCCTGAACTCGGGAATGCAGCGAGCAGTTAACCCACAACTGACCTGTTTAGGTGATTTCAGCAATCCATTCGCTGCACAGCTGAATTTGTGAAGTTTTTTTGTTCTTTTGGTCAATACACAGAGCAGCTGCTTTGGGTCTGTCTGGGGGCTTGTCAGTAGCACATGTAAACACTGATTTAATGTATTAATCTCTCAATTAAAAATGCATGTATTTCAAAAATTCCAACATGCTTTTATGATATCTTTACTGTGATGAGGTCCAAATTGTGCTGAATTGAGAGGCCCTTTAAGAATCAAGTATAAAAGATAATACATTTGTTGTTTTGTTTTTTACATTCTAGAAACATTTAGCATATTTTTAAGTGTACTTCTTCAAAATAGTACATTGGAAAAATATGACCATAGTGATCGTTCTAAACTAAACTAAACTAAACTAAAACAAAAAGGCAGGAGAGAGCTCCAGGAGATTAACAATGTACTGGGGAATATTATTATTATTATTATTATTATTATATCTCAACACTACAAGTGTTCTTAAGATTTGTAATAGCCCACTGCAACCCTCCTGGTAAAGTAAAAAATAAATAAAAATAACCTCATATTTTTTTTTTCTTCAAAGTGCTGCGGGTCATATTTTTTTATTTTTTTTTTCCTTTTTGCAAGTGTTACGGACCGTAATTTTTCCACGCATTTTTATTTTCAAACTGCTACGGGTCTCGCATTGTGAATGGTGTAATTGAGATTTCTGTTGATGTGTAGTTCTGCGGGTCATAGGATGAGCGCCTATGGCGCTCATCTCCACCAGCACAGTGAGCGCCTTTGGCGCTCACTGCCTACATTGTGCAGGGTTGTAGGGATGAGCGCCTATGGCGCTCATCTCCACTAGCGCAAGGAGTGCCTTTGGCGAGTGTTAGCAAGTGTTAGCAACAACCCGTATTGCTCACAGCTATATATGTGATATAAAGGAAGAAGCAACATAAAATCAATGTACATATATGTAAAAGGCAATAATTGGGCAGGAATCATGCCAGGTCTAAATGTTGGATTGAAACACAAGTTAGATATGTGAAGGACTGGTTACATAAATCATATGCCTCTAGCTATGTATCGCCCTGTACTTACTAGATAGTGATCCGATCCTGACTGCTGTCCCTAGGCTCTCTCACCAGCCAGGCGCAGTGCTGGGGGTCTCCTGTGTGTTACATCACTCGTCAGTGATGCCACCTAGTGATTACCCTACTCCCATCATCGAAAGCTTGCATTGCCCACTAGTGGGCGATAGGGAACAGATTGACTACTACTGCTCTAGATCAATAGTAAGAAAGTAGGGTTGTCAGTAGAATGCGCAGATACAGTAAGCAGATTGAGATTTTTTTTTATTACATGGCCAAAAACTTACATATTTTAAAATGTATTTAAAAAAAACGAATTGTTTTGTAATGAAACCCTGAGAGGTTCCACCCACATGGGGAATTGCTGAAATATTACAGTATCTGTCAGGTAATATATTATTAATGCATTGTATAAAGGGAATACAACTAAAGTATATTTTCATAATCACACATTAGTTGCACATTGGCTTAATGGAAATCATTTTATCGGATATTCAAAAGAGCATATTCAGCAAAGAATAATTAGATATAATTGATAGTAAATGCTGCGCCAGTCTTTATCCGTGTATTCCAACATCCCAAAGGAACATACGAAAAATATAATAGGATTATACAGTAGTATACCTTTAAGTTAGGTCACCAAAACACATACACATTATATTATTTATCCAATATCCCTCTATCCTTATGGAACCTACTAATTTTTATTATCAATTATTAACTAACATTTACAATAACTGCAGCTACGTGTATTAAAGACAGTAACACTAGATAACTAGGTCCTTTCCCTCTTTACCATGGCAAATCAGCCGACAGATGGCACTGCCGATTTTAGCGTATAAGCCGCGCCGACAAAAGAGGCCTTGAGCTATGAGAGGCTGGGCCGAGGCCCTGGGGGGGGGCCAGGTGCCCGTGCCGAACATATCGATGGCCTCGCTGTCAATTCAGCGCCGTCTAGTTGCGCAATGTTGGAGATACATTTAGATACATACAGGGGGTGGAAATGTCCTAAAATTTGTACAGGTGGCTTATAGAAAACTTATGGTCTGGCTCCTATCTAATTATATATATATATATATATATATATATATATATATATATATATATATATATATATATATATAAATAATGAGTTAGCCATGATTGTCCAGTGAATAGTCTTGATAAAGAGGGGCATTATCTCTCGAAAGCTTGTCGATTATATTAGGAATATGTTTGTCCAATAAAAAAAGTATCACTATTCACTGCAATACTCTGGTTATTCAAATATATATATATATATATATATATATATATATATATATATATATATATATACACACATACATACATACATACATACGCGCAGACATAGAGACATAGATGTATTTATATATACATATTTGATACACACACATTGATATTTAAGTAATTTATGTATTTCAGGTGTGTGTATATATATATATATATATATATACACATATACATACATATACATACATACACACACATAGATAGATACACACACATAGATAGATACACACACTTTAATTCAAAATATGTAGCAAAAATTAAAATATACAGAACCCTAAAAGTCTTACTGGGACATGGAAATAAACATTTTAAGGACGACAGACCTGCACAAGATACTGAGCTGCCCCCAGTGCCACCACTTGATTTTCACAGGTTAGGCGCCATTTAAACTTGTGTTATGCTCCATCCTTTGAGATATTATATGTAATAAAATAATCTGTGTATGCCAGCCCACCACCCCATCTCAGCCTCACTCACCTGCAGGCTGCTCAGCCCCGCGTGACGTCACACGGCAGTACAGGCCCTTTGGGTGTGGCTGACGGCAGTGTCGCGCTGCGGCCGCTGTACTTTCACTGTGTAGAAGTTGCTTTCTCCAACTGTACACAAAATGGCGTATATTTTTTGTTTTAATTATTACACAACATAACTAGGATAATAAAAGCTTGATTCCACCATCGTCGCCTTATCCTAAGCTGCGAGGTAATTTTGCTCAGAGCCCTTCATGTGACGTGCAGTTTTCCCTCCAAAATGGTCGCGTGCCAGCTGCTGGTCGCCATTTTGGAACGTGCATGCCTTATAAACGCTATAAAGAAATACTAGATTTCATGATAGAAACACTCAACAGTAATAAAACAAACCTGTGATAAATCATTCCAAAATAGTGAGCCTTAACTTCAAGGAATACTGTACAGCCAGATGTTATAACTGAAGGTGTAAACTATATGCAATCTCAGATTTAAAAATGGAATATATTAAAATCTCCAGCATCTGGAAAACTGAAATTACCCAAATAATGTCTGTTATGGCATAGCATTCGGATCTTTCCTATTGGCTGGCCGCATCTAACCCCTAACCTTAATACCTAACTCTAACCCCTACCCCAAACGCCTAGCCCTAACATCAAACCCACAGACATAACCCTAACACCTACCCTAACATCTAAATCTAACCATAAACCCCATCCTTAACCCTATCTCCTAACCCCTACCCCAAACACCTAGCCCTAACATCTAACCCACAGACATAACCCTAACACCTACCCTAACATCTAAATCTAACCCTAAACCCCAACCTTAACCCTAACTCCTAATCCCTACTCCAAACACCTAGCCCTGACATCTAACCCACACACATAAACCTCATTTCTAACCCTAACACCTACCCAAACATCTAAATCTAACCCCAACCTTAACCCTAACTCATAACCCCTACCTCAAACACCTAGCCCTAACATCTAATCCACACACATAGCCCTAACTTCTAACATCTAAATCTAAACCCCAACCATAACACTAACTCCAACCTTAACCCTAACTCCTAACCCCTACCTCAAACACCTAGCCCTAACATCTAACCCACATACATAACCCTAACTTATAACACCTAAACCTCATTTCTAATCCTAACATCTAAATCTAACCTTAAAAACCCCAACTACACAGAGCATATATAGGTCTCTAGGTTTCATTGGAAGACAAGTATGACTCACAGCAATATTACTGCTCATTGGCTGACAGAGGCAAGCCCACATCAGCACTGATCATTTGAATACATTTTTTCTACTTCCCGAAGTAAAGATGCTTTGCTAAATCACAGATATGTGCCTTGCACATTTTAAAATGAAAAGAACACCAAGAGGAAGTGATTTGTTTATAAGGTGAAAACTGTGTGAGCAAAATAATTATTTTATTCCACTTCTTGATGGGGAAAATGAGGTAACACATTAATATACTCCTGTGTATCCAAGCTGTTCCAACCATTGATTTTAATTAACTGACAGAAACCCAGGACAAAAACCCATTTCCATAACAATAATAGAAACATCAATACCTCGAAATCCACCTCCCAGTACCACATACCCTCTTTCCAGGATCTTTCATGGTTATCCCAAAGCTATCAAACTTTAAAGCAATTTACATATTGCGACCTAGACCCCTATTTACTGTAATTGTCCAAATCACAATTACTTGAGCCTGTAATGTAGTCCATAAATGTTACTGATATTCAATTGGCTACATTTAGTTACTCGCATTCCAGTTGAGAGTTAAAGGCTGAAAATCACTGCGGTTGTCAAAAATTTTACTCCATACTATGTCCTCCTTTGATGTTTCAAGCCCGCAATTGTTACCAGTGCTAAAGATGCAAAATCCATTTTCAATTACAACAATTCAACAAGCCCGCAATTGCCTTCAAACCTGTAAATGGAAAATGTATCAAAAAATTGTACAAGTACTGCTCGCAAGTGGGTAAACACCTGTTTGCAACGCTGAAAAAAGAAATAAGCACATACTACTGTAACTAAAAATACTGGTAAAGCAATGAAAGGAAATTGCACAACAATCTCAAGCTCACAGATTTGCAAGAAAAAATATATATTTTATTTCATTGTTATATGGAACTAGCGACTTGCCCGTCAAAAATACGGCAATAAAATTTGAAGCTATGGAAATGCTGTTTGCCACAGAATGTAAGGCTTTTGCTCCTCTGTGGACCTTCGGCGCTCATTGCGACCCCTGCGCTAAGCGCCTTCGGTGCTCAGTGTGAGCCTCTCCCCTCGTGTACTTCAAGTGTCCTGCTTGGCAACGATCACCTTTGGCACTCTTCGCAAAGACAGATATATAAGTACGGTGTAAAATATAAAAAAATGTGAGTACAGTGAATTAATAAAGTAATATGAATTAATAACTGAATATACTTTGCCTATTTATATTTAATATGCAGCAATCAATATCCCAAAGAGCTAAAAATGTCTTTGGATTTTCCTGCATCTGAATGTACAGTTGGAGTGTTGATCATCTGAGGAGAAAGTGTCTGCAATGTGGCAAGTGTGCAGTGTAAATAAGCTGCTGTGCGAAGGCCAAGACGTTTCTTTAGGCGTGTAAAGCGGCGTTTAAGAATCCTAATGTTATTAGTTGCAAGTTAGTGTTGTAAAATGGCGACTTTTTTCAATGTGTTACTTGGCTTGCGAGCATTTTCCGTCCGTTGTAATGTTATATTTTGTATCTCCTATGTTCCTGGCTAACGCGTACATGCCTGGTGGTAATTTTCGCGGCTGTTTCCATTAGCCTCGTTTTCATTTTTTTGTCCGACATTTTTTTTCTCGCTTAGGCGATTATCAAGTGCCGAAACTGCTTAAATGCGACTTAAAATGGCGTTCAACCTCACTCCCAGACGTCCTGGCTGTCCCCCTGTGGTGTGATGTTTGTTTTATATATATATTTTTTGTTGTTGTTGGGCTATTTATGTTTTCAATGTGCGCGGTTCGGTCGTTAACTTCTTATTTTTGCGACCACAAATAATTTTTTTCGAAATCCTGAATCCTGCGGGTCTTTTTTGTTTTTTCGAAGACCTTGTAATTGTTGTTTGTAAAAGTCGTACGTCCTTGTCGGTCTTTTGCACGCTTCGGGGTCGTGTAGCCTAATTTTAGTTTTTTACGCTCGCCATTTTTTTTCTTGCTTAGGCGATTTTCGAGTCCAGTAACTCAGAAAATGCGACTTAAATTTGCATGCAGCCTCACTCCCAGACGTCCTGTGCTGTGTGTGATGTTTTTTGTATGTTTTTTTTTTTTTGTGTGTGTTTTACGATGTGCGCGGTTCAGAGTTTTTTCTACTTGTTTTTTTTTTTTTTTTTTTTAAATTTCTCTTTCCTTTCCAAAGTGTTGGATAATTGAGCTTTCTGTTCATCTGTAGTCCCACAGGTCATAGGGATGATGCATAAGTCATGCGGGGTCGTAGGGATGAGCGCCGCAGGTTTAACATTGCGTTACCAAAGTTTTTTGGCAAGCCCGCGCTGCTGAGAACTATATATGTGATCATGGAGTTAATACATATCACGGAAACTGCATGGACTAGAAAAGTTGCTTTATTGATTTTTATTCATTTCTACATTTTTGGATTGCGAGTCCGATTGCAAATCGGACTTCTAAACAGTAATTGATTGTAGTTTAAACTCTATGTTTTACTGACATCATGATGACAGTCTCATTTACTATTGGCTCTGTCTAAAAATGTAACTTATGGCTAGCTTAATTGATCATGATCATGCCCTCAATTGCTATGCACGGGTTCGTGGTGTGCATGTTGGGGCTGTGAGCATGTAATTGTGGGCTTGAATCAATTAAATACCTATATATATGTAAAAAAATTGAAACCCGCAGCCAAAAGTCCAGTTTTTTTTTTTTATAACATAAATTTTATTGAGAAGTTCTGGAATTGCAATGACAAAACAAAAAGAATAATGAAAAACATAGTCCACATGTTGTCTTATAACTAACATCATATTGCTAATATATTAAAACCATTCCATTTAAATAAAAACTCCATTCCAACTCTTTTTCTTTTTTTTTGTGATTCTGTCCAAAAATATTCACACTAGTTTCTTAATACTCAGCAATATATACAGCTTATAAAGTCACATTGCTCAAATTGCAGTAATTCACATTTCCATGGATGAACCTGAGCAGCAGGAGATATGTTAAAAGAAGATAAAATAGAAAAAAAACAAAAAAACAAAAACAAGTGACATTATATAACACCTATGGTGGGGTGTCATCCCCCATTAATTCCCTGCTCAGCCAGTCTTAAGGTAGCCATCCTCCCCCCCTGTACCTTTGGCGTACTGAAGAAATATCTCTCCGGGACCTCTCACCACTTCTCCCCGTCCGCTCCACACTCCACTCCCCAGCCGCACATCAGGAATGGCTTCTTTAATGTGTTCCCTTAACTTATTTATTATATATTACTGTCTGTGAATAGAATCCAGGGTTCCCAAACCTCCAGGAAGCAGTGATGTGTATCTGATATGATATGGGTCATCCGCTCATTAAGGCAAATAAAGTTTATTTTGTTTGTTACATCATGGAAATTAATATCCCTACTCTTCCATCGTCTTGCGATGGTGTTCTTAGCTCCTAGAAATATCAGTTGGGCCAGTTTATTCCCCTCCCTTCCCAATTTTGAGAAGCGTGCTCCCAGGAGACAGACTGCTATTGATGGTTGGAGTGGGGTTTTGAGTATTAGCGAAATTAGATTGGTCGTCTCAGACCAAATTTTAAATACCTTAGGACAACTCCACCAAGTATGAATGAAGTCTCCCCTTCCGTGACACCCCCTAAAACATCTATCTGAGTTTGTTTGGGATATCTTATTTAGTCGAACTGGAGTTGTATATGCCCGATGTAAAATCTTAAGGGAGGTTTCTAATAAACTATAATTAAGTGAACCCTTAGATAGGTTCGTTAAGGATTCAGCCCATTTATTCCCATCCCAAATTTGCCCTAGGTCCAACTCCCACCTCGATACAAAGGAAGGCCTCCAAGTGCTTGGTGGACTATTGAAGATTTGGTATATTGACCCCAAGATTCCTTTGGACAGGGCCTCACTTTTACACACCACCGACATCCAAGTTTCCCTCGGGGGTCCATGGGTTCCTTGTATCTCATCAATCCAGCTCCTTATTTTAATGTAATTAAAGTGTTCCCGGTGTGGAACCTCGAAGTTCCTAATCATGGATTCTGAAGTTCTCATAATCCCTCCCTCAAACCAAGCCCCCAGCTTATCCAGACCATGCGAAGTCCAATATTCCTTGGACTCTGCAGTGATGGTGGTTAATAAGGAGGGAGATGTAAAGATCGATGTGAGGGGAGAAACCGGGTAAGTCAGTTTGTATTTCCTCCTAGCCCAGATCCAAACTCTCAGTGTAAACTTAGTTATGGGGTTCTGTATTCTAGAGTAAAAAGCGCTTGCACCTGGAGCCCACAGGATAATACCCCACGTAAGCGGGGCCATCTGCAACTCCTCTACAAAGACCCAGTTTGGTTGAAGTGGAATGGAGTGAGCTAGTGGGATAGAGGCAAGCTGGGCTGCTCTGAAGTAACTCAGGAAATTAGGGCAAGATAGGCCCCCCTTGGATTTATGTACGTACATCGTTTTTCTCTCTATCTTAGGGGGTCTATTTCTCCATATGAACTTAAACACTTGGGTCTGGAAGCGGGCCAATTCTGTATTTTTTATCTGGATTGGCAGCGTCCTGGCAAGATAGAGCAGCCTCGGCAAAATATTCATTTTAACCGTGACTACTGTACCCGTCCATGAGATATGTCGGTTTGTCCAATTTTCCAGGTCTCGCCGCAGAGCCCTATAGAGAGGTGGATAGTTAGCTTTGTACAAATTAGTTAATGAGTTGGTCAAATTAATCCCTAGATATTTGATGTGTGAGGGGGGCCATATAAATTTGTGTACTCCCTTCAGGTGATTCAAAATATCCAAAGGGATCCCAACACTCAAAGCTTCTGTCTTGTCCTGGTTTAACCTCAGGCCTGACACATTGCTAAAGACTCCTATCGTGTCCATCAGGGCGCCTACAGAAGAGCTAGGGTTCGAAAGGGTGCAAAGCAGGTCATCAGCAAACAAGGAGCATTTTAGTTGCTGGTGTCCCACCTGCACCCCCTCTATAGAGGAGTTAACTCTGATCGCCTGAGCCAAAGGCTCAATGGCCAGAGCAAAGAGAAGAGGAGACAATGGGCAGCCCTGTCTCGTACCTCTCTCGATTTTAATACAGGCCGTATGAGAACCAGGCAATTTTAGTGTGGCCCTGGGGAGTGTATAATAAGTACGCAGCAGGTTTAAGAAGTTTCCTCTGAACCCAAACTTATCCAAAGTGGCAAATAGGAAGGGCCATTCCAGGGTATCGAACGCCTTTTCGATGTCCAATGCGAGTAGGCACACAGGGAGACCCCTAGCCCTGGCCAAATGAATGACATTTAAAGTCCTCCTGATGTTATCACTAGTCTACCTGTTTGGAATAAAGCCTGATTGGTCCTTATGTATTAAGGCGGGTAGGAAGATCGAGATCCTCTGGGAGAAAATTTTGGCCAGCAGTTTGACGTCCCCATTAAGAAGCGAGATTGGTCTATAATTTTTAGCTTCCTTTGGATCCCGGCCCTCCTTGGGGAAGAGCGTCAAGTCTGCATGATTCAGTTCTGGGGGAGTTGTCTCTCCTCTTAGAATTGAATTGAAGAGACTACATAAATGGGGGGCCAGTATGTCCGAGAACTTTTTGTAATAGATGTTAGTGAACCCGTCCGGACCGGGGGACTTCCCTAGTTTCAGTTCTTTAATGGCATCTAAAATTTCTTTGACCGTCACATCTTTATTCAAATTTTGTAAGTCCAGGGGTGAAATTTGGGGCAAATCAAGGGAGTTTAGGTAGGAATGAATAACATTTTCTGAGGCCAATTTCTGAGTGGAGTAAATATTTTGATAAAAGTCCCTAAAGACCTCCTGGATTTCATTTTGGCTGTAGGTGAGATCGCCTTTCCTATTTTTGATTTGGGATACCCTGGCTTGAGCATATTTAGCTTTTAAGCTCCTTGCTAGTAGCTTGTCAGGTTTATTCGCCTTAGCATAAAACAAATGTTGAGTCCTCCTTAATGCCTTATCCGTTTTTATGGTCAAAATACTATCCAGCTCTAGCCTGGCCTTATCTATCTGTTTCCTTAAAGCTATCGAGGGAGAAAGCTTATGTTGCCGCTCCAATTGAGATAGTTTCCCTGATAGCTCCTTTTCTTTTAGCCTGTTCTGTTTTCCGAATTGGGAGGCTAGCTTGATAAACACCCCCCTTATGTAGGCTTTGTGCGCCATCCAGACCCAACCCGCCCCTGTCTCCCCACCCGCATTGGACTCAAAAAATTCCACCAACTCCCTCTCAGTTTGCTCCTGGAATCTGGATTGCGAAACTAAGTATTCATTAAGTCTCCAGGTATAGGGCATCCGAAATTGAGCTCCCAGGTCTACCTCTAGTGTGACCGCCGCGTGGTCCGACCAGGTGCACGGAACAATAGCCGCTTTGTTTGAGCTGTCTAGAAGCGAATTACATATATATATTGTGTCTATACGGGAATAAGTCCCGTGTGTGGGGGAATAAAAAGTATAGTCCCTTCCTCTGGGGTGCAGACCTCTCCAGGCGTCAACCAGATCTAAGGAGTGCAGAAGTTTTAAGATTTGCCTGTTTTTTTTGGAGAAGCGAACTTCTTGTGAAGTTTTAGATCTATCTGCCACTGGGTCTAATACCAGATTAAAGTCCCCTCCTATAATTAGTTTGCCCCATTCTCCCCCCTCCAGGACCCTTAAAAATCTGATCAGGGTCTTATGTGGTGCTTTCGTGGGGGCATAGAAGGAGGCTAGTGAAACTGGAGAACCCAGAATCGTCCCCTTTAAAATGATGTAATAGCCCTCCCGGTCCACTATCTTGGTTGTCATTTGAAATTGGAGGCTCTTGTGGAGCAAAATCGCCACTCCTTCTTTTTTGGAGACCTGGGTAGAGTAGTAAAAATGAGGATAATTTTTGTCGAGGTAGGTTGGGGCTTTATTCCTGGCGAAATGTGTCTCCTGTAAGAAGATCACCATGGGGTTAAGGGTCTTATAGTATAGGAAAGCCTTCCTTCGCTTGAAAGGGGAGTTGAAACCTTTCACATTATGGGTAAGTAGTGTCATTGGTGCGGTCATGGATAGACTTGAGGTGTATATTTCTGGTGCATTAATGTAGCCTTACCCTTCCGGAGGAGCGCCAAGGAGGGAGTGCAGAGCGGATTTCCCCCTCTGGGGGATAGGAGTGGTTGAGCCCGGCCAAGAAGAGGTCCAGTATGATTAGCTCTGTGGGGGGAAAAGAGGCATGAGTATAAGTAGTGCAGAGGCGGTCCCAAGAAGTCTAAGGGAGGCAGGATTATACCGGACAAGTCTGGCAGTATCTCAGAACTACTAGAACCCAACTCAATAGGCTGAAATGAGATCCGTTCCAATAGTATCAGGGGTCCTCCACTCTCTGAGGCCAGGCAACTTGGCCCACTGTCCAGCAGACAGGCCGCCGCCTTAAGCCCAGCTATGTAGAGCAAACCCTGATTTGGCTCAAAATCCCCTAAACAGCCATAGAGAAAGAGAAAACAAGAACTAGGAGGCACCAAGTGGCAAGTTTCGTTTAGACAGTAGGGGGGAGTACAGGGGCAAGAGAGCCCATGCTGATAGGTGACAAGGAGAAGAGCAGCAATGAAGAAAACACAGAGGGAAGAGAGAACAGTTGCTGCCAAAAGGTCTGACTGTCCCAAGACCACCCGTCTTGTCTTAAACATTCTACCCTCTTGGAACCCTAGAGCCTCTGTTCCAATTCCTGCCGGCAAGGCCAAGCAAAAGTAACCTAGAAAAGTATTAAGAAAACAGAATAAAGACAGAACCATGAATAGCTTATTTAAACGTTTAATAACATAATTTTTTATCTTGACTAAAGCAGAGTAAACCTTTAGACCCGGTCCAGTAAAGAAAGATCTTTTTTTTTTTTTTTTTATTCTTATTTTTTATTTTTCAAAGAATATCAGAAATGTACAGATTGCGTCAAGAATGTAACATATGTAAACATGTCCATACAATAATAAATAACTTTTCTTTTTATCACAAAACAGATCAAATAAACATCTCATAAGAAGTGAGAATAACAATTGAATCTCTCCTAGGGTTTGGGCCCTGGGAGTGATATAGGATATAGAACCGCTATTTTAACTAAGCTATTATGCTTTCTTTTACCTCTATAAAGATTACCAGTAGAGTCCCAGGGTCAATACCTGGAGAGATAATTTTTTATAAAAACAAATAAAAACCAATACTATCTCCAGTTGTCTAGTTCTGAATTAAAAGAGTGTGGGGAGTTCTCTTCCCCTCCTGTTATTCAACAAAGAACTTACATATACCTTCCGACTCTTTTAGGCTCACCTCAACTTGGGCCTCTAATTTTCCAGATGTCCCAACAGGAGGCCCACCGTTTGTATCTCGCGTCAAGTTCCGCTGAGAAGCGACTCATGGTTTGAATATGGTAAATTTTCTGTAATACTTCTCTAAATGTAGGGATAGTGTGTTTCCAGTGCTTCGCTATGATGCATCTGGATGCTAGGAATATTTGGTTGGTTAGGAATTGCTCGTTTTTTGTTAGTTCCTTGTTCGGAAGTCCTAATAGTGCTTCTTCTGGTTTTTGTTGTATAGTTTTCCCCCATAACTTCTCTAGCGTGCTATATGTTGCCTGCCATATGTGCCTAATTTTGGGACATTCCCAAAGCATGTGTGTTAATGAACCGATGTGTCCACAACCTCGAAAGCACTTGTCGGGATGTGTTTTATTTGAATTGTGTAGTCTCGTTGGTGTGAGGTACCATCTCATTACTGTTTTTAGTGCATTCTCCTTCAAGGTGGTGTTTAAGGAAGACATGTTGGCCTGTTTGATAACCTGATTCCATTGTTTGTCATCTAATGTGATGTGTAAATCTGATTCCCAAGTTTCCTGATAGTGTGGTTTATCTGCACTAGACAGTTCAGCAAGGTTTTTATATATCACTGAAATGTTGCCCTTGCCTCCGGGGTTGTTAATGCAACAGTGTTCATATATTGATTTTCTGTTCTGGCTATTTAATTTTGTAGTCTGAGACAGCGTTTGTTTAATTATCATAAGATTAATCCATTCGTTGTTGGGGATCTGATTAAGTGTGTCTCCCTGAGCCCGAGTCCATGTGTCTGCAACAATAGTCAGATTTTTTTGTATCCACCATTTCATTTGGGATCTTTTGTTTGTGTGGTCAACCTTATGTGATTGCCACAGAGGGGTTAGGCCCGAGCCTATATGTAGCATGGGGGATTTTTTATTTATTTCCTTCCAAGTTTTCAGTGAGTTACGGATGCAGCTTGTAAGATTGTGAATTTTTAAATCTGAGTGTATGCTTAGCCACAACGCGTGTGATAATGTTATATTATTATTTTCTAAGGTTTGTTTTTCTATCTCGACCCATGTAGGGATGGCTTCTTTTTTGTACCAGCTGGTCAATTGTGCCAGTCTTGTGGCTTTGTAATAATTAACCAGGTTTGGAAAGGCTAAACCTCCTTTTTGTGTGGGTGCATACATCGTGTTTCTGTTAATTCTTGGTTTCTTGTGGTTCCAGGTGAATTTGAAGAGAGTTTTTTGTAGTGATTTTATGGCTGCTAAGTTAATTGGCGTTGGAATCGCCCTAAATAAGTATAAAATTTTCGGGATAATATTCATTCTAATCGCGTTTATTTTACCAGTCCAAGAAATATTGAAAGAGGACCATTTCTCTATGTCTTGTTTGATTTTACTGATAATTTGGGGAAAATTTGCTTCATATACTTGCTCCGTCGAGCCTGGGATGTTAATACCCAGGTAAGTCAGGTATTTTTGGGCCCATTTCATGGGAACATTTTTGTCTATATTTTCTACTACTTTTCTGGGAAGAGAGATGTTGAGTGCCTGACTTTTAGCCGTATTGATTTTAAAGCCTGAGATGGTGCCGAATTTTGTGAGTACTTGAAGTAAGTTGGGTAGGCTAGTTATTGGTTCGGTTAGTGATAGTAGAATATCATCTGCAAAGAGATTGATTTTGTATTCTTTAGGTCCTACTTTTATACCTTTTATGTCTGGGCAGGTTCTGATTGCGGTCGCCAGGGGTTCCAGGCATAGAGCAAATAATAGGGGGGAGAGCGGGCAGCCCAGTCTAGTTCCTCTGGTGATTTTGAGTTTTTTAGACTTAAAGCCCTGGTATGTAATAAATGCCTCTGGTTTCGCGTATAGGGCCTGTATACCTCTTATGAAGGTTTCTCCTAGTCCTATTCTGATCAACACTTCCCACATAAAGGTCCAATCTATTCTGTCGAACGCTTTTTCTGCGTCCAGCGAAAGTAGCATTGAGTGTATGTTGTCCTTTTTAGTTATTTCTATGAGATTCAGCACTCTTCTGGTGTTATCTGGGGCTTCCCTGCCTGTAATGAATCCTACTTGGTCTGGGTGGACGACCTTTGGTAGTAACGGGGCTAGTCTGTTCGCCAAAATCTTAGTGTATAGTTTCATGTCTGTGTTAATCAATGAGATTGGCCTGTAGCTACCACATTGGGCTGGGTCTTTACCTTCTTTAGGGATTACAATGATTTTTGCCTCCAAAAACTCCAGTTTTATGGGAGGGCCTTTTAAAAATTCATTAAATAATTCGTGTAAGTATGGGAGCAGGTGTTGTGAGCATTGTTTGTAGTAGTAGTTTGTAAACCCGTCTGGACCGGGTGCCCCATGTGATTTAGTTGTCTTAATCGCCTCTTTAATTTCTTCTAGCGATATCGGTCTAGCCAATTCTTCGGCTTGTGTATTTTCAATTTGTGGGAGTTTTGTTGAATTAAGGAAGTTATTTATTTGTGAGATGTGGGTTGTGGAGCCTGAATGAGGAGGGGCTGAGTACAGTTCCTCGTAGAAATGTCGGAATGTTTCCGCTATCTCATTTGGTTTGAAGACCAGATTCTTATTTTTGTTACTTATCTTGGGGATGAAGGAATTAGCCCTTTGTGTTTTTAGTTTTTTAGCTAACATAGTGTCAGGTTTGTTGGCGCTTCTGAACATTGTTGCCTGCGAACGTTGGAGAATGGTCACCATTTTTTTCCTAAGGAGTGAGTTTAGTTGTTGTTTTTGGGTCAAAATTTCGTTATAGATTTTTGGGTCGTGTTTCCTTGTGAATTGCGCCTGTAGGTCTGCTATTCTAGATTTAATAGTGTTCATTTGTGCTTGATCTAGTTTTTTCGTCGTTGCTCCTATTTGAATGCAAACTCCTCTAATGACTGCTTTATGGGCTGCCCACACTCCCCCCCTGCTTACCTCGTCCCCATTATTGACCGCGAAGTAGTCATCTATCGCTTTGATAATTTTATCTTTAGATCTAATGTCATTGAGTAAGTGTGGGTTCAATGTCCACAACGGGGACTGCCCTGATGGGATGATGCCGTTTATTGAGATCTGGACCAAGTCATGGTCTGACCACGCGATGGGGTGTATATTTGCGTCAATTAGGTTGTGGGCTAGTCGCTGTTGAATCAGCACGTGGTCGATTCGTGAGTGGGATTGGTGTCTAGAGGAGAAGAAGGTGTATGACCTATCTGAAGGATATATTGCTCTCCATGTGTCTATCAGACCGTGGGATTTTAGCATGTGTTTGAGTGTTTTGGTAGCTGCTGGTGTGTTATGGGAAGAGGACTTGGTTGAGCGATCTCTATCTGGATCTAGAACGGTGTTCATGTCCCCCCCTATTATGAGAGTGGCTGGACCCCATCCTGTCATCATTTGTGATACTCTATTGAAGAATTGTGATTGGTCTGTATTTGGAGCGTAAAGATTAAGGAAGATTATACTTTGTTCTTGAATGGTCCCGTGGATTGCAATAAATCTCCCTTCTGGGTCTGATTGTGTTCTGGAGTGGCAAAAATTTAATCTATTGTGAACTAAGATTGACACTCCTTTTTTCTTCTCTTTAGCCGTGGCATGGTATGCTTGTCTGTAAGTTTTCCCCCAGTATCTGGGGACAGCTAATTTTTTAAAGTGTGTTTCCTGGATCATGACTATGTCCCCCTTAAGTTTTTGATATTCTTTTATTGCTATCCCTCTTTTAACGGGTTCATTAAGGCCCTGTGTATTGTGTGAGATTATGTTAAGGCTCATGGTGTGTCCTACCTTTAGGCTCTTTGTACCTTTTGGGTGGTGAGTCGTTGCGTGACAAGGTCTCGATGTTTTGTTGAGACTGTCCGATAGGCCTCCTGCTGGGACCTCCCAGGGTACACCTGGAAGTAAGTTCTATCAGGGTAAACAAGAAGGTGGAAGACGATGTTAATACAAGCACTGAGATATCAATAAGCCGAAGGCGACTCTATGACTATTCTTTCTCTAGCTTTGTTGATAAGTGTTTCGGAATGATTAAGAGTATAAATTAACGGTGTCACTGAGAACTAGATAGTTACACTGGGAAGTAACAGTTCAGTTCTTTTAAGTATTTTTGGAGATAGTAGTATTAAAACTTTCTAGAGGGTAGCCTACGCTATCCTCCTTAACTTGTTTGGTGAGTCCACCCGTGTCTTTATATGACACTGCGTGGAATCGCCTGTTTTGTTCTTTTTTAAACTAAAACAAAAAACAAATCGCCCTTAGGGGGCTTTTTAGGAAGGCTATAATTTTTTAAAGTGAAAAGTGGTCTTACATATATCTAAGGTATTTACCTGTTTCGAGGGTTTACTGGACATAGTCTGTTAAGAGACCCAAGGAGGCAATATCAACCAGGGAATTGACTCAGTAGTGCATTAGTTAACTTGTCTTTTTAGAGTTAATGTGGACTATTATGTACATGTTAAGATGCCAACTATTGACTCATGCCCGAGCGGCTATGATTTGAGTATATCTCTTGTTTGTTATAAGTGGCTCGCGTTCTGGGCCGTTATAGGACTGTGGGCTCGTTGTAATGTAGCTAGTTTCTCCTAATGGGATCTAAGATTATCTATTGGAAAAGCCGGATAGTGTCTTGTACAGAAACCCTCCGGCGGGAAGTGACGTTAACTGGTTTTATGACTCCTTGGTTTGACTTAGTTGGGATAAAGCTTCCCTCGTAAAGACTAGCAAGATCGCATATGGAAAAGAAAGGTAAGAGAGAAAAGGCAAAATGATATAACACAAAACAGCAATACAGGTTTAAGAGTTCATCTTGTCTGGGCGTGTGACATTTCTCTCTCTGTCACGACGAGTTGACCCTCCTCCTCTCTCTCCACGAAGTCTGTTTTCCGAGGGGAGCCCAGGATCCGTCTGCAGGTGAATGTTCCAAGAATTCAATAGACTGGTTCCCTCTTCCAGGGACCAAACCGAGAAGAATTTGTTGTCTCTTGAGATGGTCAGGCGAAATGGAAAGCCCCAAGAGTATCTCCAGCCCTGAGCAAGGATGCAGTCCAGAAGGGGTTTCATATTTCTTCTTTTGGTAAGCGTTAGCTGTGATAAATCGGAAAAAATCTGAGGCTGTTGTCCTTCAATTTCAGGTATGCCTCCTCTGGATGCTTTCATAAACAGTTCCTTTGTGGTGAAGTAATGAAATCTTGCTATGATATCTCTAGGTCTGTCCTTCATATTTGAGCGACCCCCCAGAGCTCTGTGCACACGGTCTAAGGTGTATTGTTCTGATTTTAGTTCTGGTAGCAAAAATTCACACAGTTCATACATGTATCCTTTCAAGTCCGTCACCGATTCCGGGACGTTGCGTAATCTCACGTTCTGTCTCCTAGATCTATTTTCCAGGTCCTCTTGAAACAGAAGGTGATTGGCTTGTTCTTCTTTTAATGCAGAGATTTCTGCTTCTAGTCGAAGGTGAGATTGTTGTAGGTCTTCATATTTTCCCTCAAGTATCTTTGTCTTAGAGTCTATCTTTTTTATTTCAGACTTTAGCTCTGTGGATACTTTCAGAATTTCTGTTTTTATGTCTTCTCTAAAAGTCCGAATTAGATCTTTCAAGTCTTGTATGTCACCTTTGGTACTCGGTGTGGATTGTTCCATTGTCATTGGACCGGTGGGTCTTGTTGCTGGTGGGAGCGTCTGGGGGGTTGTTGTTGTTGTCTTTGGCTGGTAGTAGGCTTGGATATTTTTGTTGCTTTTCCTTGTTGCGACTCCAGCCATAATACTTTGTAAGTCACTTTTCACTTTTATCTTTTGTTAGCGCCCCCTTTGTGTGGGCATTGTAGAGAGGTTACATCTTGGGGAGGCTGCCCTCCATGTGACTGGCAAACTGTAACTTTATGGTGAAGGTAGTATTTCTTCCTTCTATGCACTATTTGAGTTGGACACTAGGGGTCACTGGTGTTCTGTGCAATTCTTTTACAGTGACCCTCCCTTCTGTTAGGTTGATTTTACTTTTTGCTTTTATGGCAATGTATCCAAGCTTCTCTCAATGCGTGGACCCTCAGCTAGGCAAAGGACCTATCTTCCCCTTGAGTGTAAATTCAACCTCTGGGAGGGGGGCGGTGGTGAGCGTCTTTAACGGGATTATATGTCTTCCTCTTAGATAAGATAAGAGCGCTATGTAATGGCCCTTTTCTTTGTGCCTCCTGAGAGTTATCACTCTTTTGTAGGGGATTATTAATTGGGGCTTTTTCTTTATTCTTAGTTTCTTAATTTCTCCCTTACGTAAGTTTGTCCCAGTGCTGTATTGGGTGTACCAGGCTCATTAGAAAATGGCCGCCGCTTAGTTTTGGCGGGAAATAAACTTGGTGCTGTTAGTGTGTGGATGGGACAAAATGGCCACCAATTATATATCCAGGGTATGATCCTCTTCACAAAGGGGATGTGTGGGTTCCCCCCCTCGGGGCTCCTTGTCTCTCACTGTCCAGGGCTCTTTAATGTCTCTATTAGAGTAAGTAATGCCCCTGCATTTAAAGTGGGCCTTGGTTAGGAGCCAAGTTATTTGCTCTTTAGTAGTTGCCCTTATTTGGGTTTATATGGTATATTCTTAATATGTCCCTGGGCCTATGTAGTGTATGTGGGGGGGAATCTGGGTTTGAACCGCCGTGACACCTTACCCTGTTGTCGCTTCTTATCTTTCGCAGGGCCTCCGGGTCTGGCGTGGCGGGAGACTCGATGGACTGGCTCTCCACCGCCGGCCCGACTCCACTAAGAGTCTCACGGGAGTCCCGTGGCCTGGCGTCTGGTAAGGTGCAGTAGCTGTAATTAGGCTTACTTGTTTGGCGTCTTTCTTTTATTTATCCTTGATGGATCTGCCGCTTGTCCCGGGACTGCTTTATCGTTGCGATGTAGCGGTCGCAGGATTTTGTGCCCTCCGATGGGACCAGGACTGTGTCAGTGCGGTGTGTTCTGCGCTCCAGGTCTTGTGGACGGATCACCCCTCCGGGGGAAGAGGGAAGACGTCCGGCGCGTCTCAGGAGCCCGTCGGGCCCGTTTCCACGAGGGTGTGGAAAAATTTCGTGTGCCGCTCCTGAAAAATATCTCCGTGGTCCTGGGGAGTCTGTGACTCTCTGTGTGGTGGTTTTGAGCTGTTTCGGTGTAAATTGACCACTTTATCTTTAAATAATTTGGTCGTCTGCAGTAAAGAACGATCCTGACGGACTGGCTATACTATCTGCATGTGTATTAAAACTTATAGCTTTTTCAGTCAGCTAACACCTGCTGAAGAGGGGAGGAAAAGCAAAACATGGATTAGTAACATTCCAAAAGTCTTTGGTAAACATGGCCCCGCTAAGGGCCCCAGGCTCCTTTGAGGACCTAAGTAAAAAAAGTAAGAAAAATAACACGTCCTGGGAAAAGGCCAGGTCAGTTCCAGGTGGCTTCCATGTTAGTCTCTACCAGGGAATTTTGATATGGTGTTTTTAGGCCCTTGTAAATCCTTAGGATGTCGAAATAAGTCTTTGCTAGCCAGTTGTCTTTTCAAGCGGACCAGCCTATTTGAAAGTCACTGGAGTTGGCAGCAGCTGAATTATTGCATTTACGAGTCCATGATCTGGGAGGGTCGTCTATGAGTGGTCTTTGAGGCTTGGTCAGTGGGCCTCTTATGCCTGGTCACTTCAGACCATTGCCTTTTCGGGAGAGGTAAAGCTGTTGATGCAAGTGATGTCGAGGTCGGGTCCCCCCCAGAGAGATCCAGACTCTTCAGAAGTTCTTGGCAGTCTTCTAGAGAACGTGTTGTATACTGGGTGCTCCCTACTGAAAAAATAAGGGCAAATGGGAATCCCCAACGGTACCTGATGCCGTGGTGGAGAAGAACTTCCAGGGCTGGCCTCATCAGCCTCCGTTTTTGAAGTGTGGAAGGGGAGAGATCCGCAAAAAATTTAAGTTTGGCCCCGTCTGGGCCTGTGATCACAGCCTTCTTGCGGGTAGTTGCCAGGATTAGATCCCTTGATTGTTGGCGTAGTAGCCTTACAATGATGTCTTTGGGAAGGTCTAGGTTACGACTTCCCCCAAGGGCTCTATGGGCACGCTCCACTTCCCATTCGTGGTCTGGATGACCTGAGAGGATCTCGTCGATCGTGGCCTTAAGGTAGCGAGGAAGGTCGACTATTGCCGTAGGCACGCCTCTGATCCTCAGGTTGAATCGCCTGGATCTATTCTCCAAATCCTCCAGTTTATCTTCTATGCCACAAATACGGGAGGTGTTATCCGCAATGGTGGCCCTGTCTCTCTCCTGGGCCTCTACCACTTGGTCAACGGTCTCTTCAAGTTGATGGGTCCTTTGGCCAATCTCATGTATGTCTTTCTGGATGTTAATGACTTTTTGTTTTTCCCCATTTTTATGGAGCTGCTTCTACCCGGGGTAGCCATTGAGTGTCCAGACAACGGATGGATGCCACTGGGGGGGTCACTCGGTATTAGCTTTTACCTCTCAAGTATTTAGGTCTGTTGTAGTCTGTCTTGTCTGTTCATATCTAGATTCTGTACTGAGATCTTGGCATCTCTCAGGCCCTGCCGGCGGGAACTGTGCTCGGCTCCTTCAGCTACATCTCCTTAGGCTGATATGCCCCGCAGTTCAGTGCCCCCAGCAGATCTGGGTTGTGTACTTATCAGAGTCCCACCAAGTGTGATCTGTGCAAACTTTTCAGTGCAGGACTTCCCAAAAGTCCAGTTTGAAGGTAATTACGGGCTTGCAATTAAATGGGGGCCCTAGTATCTTATTGGTGCTACTATATCCTGCCAAACTGAAAAGATACCAATTAGAGAAAGGAAAGGGAATAGGTTATCTTAGAGATGCACTCTTGGCTGAGAGTTGTTAACAATAATATTTACCTTTTATTATAAATAGTTAAAAACCTCAATCACTAATATAGTTTCTGTAGTGTTTAACACTGGCTAGCGCATGCACACTACGGAAACTTTATTCAAGAATGCATTGTGCACTGGGGGGGGGGGGGGGAGACACCGGGGTTGGAGGGAGGAGGGGAAAGAGACACAGTGGAGGGAGGAGGGGAAAGAGACACAAGGGAGGGAGGGAGGAGGGGAAAGAGAAATAGTGCAGGGAGGGGAAAGAGACACAGGGGAGGGAGGGGGAAAGAAGAGACAAAGGGGAGAGAGGACGGGGAAAGAGACATGGGGAGGGAGAGGGGGGAAGAGACAAAAGGGAAGGGAGAGGGGGAGACATGAAATATTATACCGTCATTTATGACGGACAAACGACTAGTGTTAAAAATAAAAGATTGTCTTGGCACACAGCAAAACCACATTTTCACATTGTAGTAGATATATATTAATATTCTGTTATTCACTACCATTTATGGAAATATAGAATAATACATATAAACAATTCTTAGGACTAGGGTAAGGGAATCATATATATAGTTGTCATATGGGCGAGTTTGTGTGTAATGCTTGCAAAGTTATGGGCTTGAACATGCGCACAGCGCATGCCGCAGCCTGCAATGAGTGCTTGGTAGGTAGCGACAAAGGCGCTTATCGCGAGGTTTCCAAGTTTCTGGTTTAAGCAAGGCCTGCAATGAGCGCCCGCACATTACAAGGCCTGCGATGAGCGACAAAAGTTCTCATCACAAGGCCCGCCATATAAAGGGGGGGGGAGGCTCACAATGAGCGCCAAAGACGCTCATCGCAAGGCCCACTTTAGGCCCAGGGGACAGGCGAGGGACGCAATGGGCGCAGGGGGAGTGGCAGGGTGCCCGTAAGTGAGGTTGCAAGCTAATTTGCTATTCAATTGGCATCTTTTTGCGGCCTTCAAATGGCTTCCGAGTTACGGGCTTGAAAAAAAAATGACGACAGATAAACCCGAAATTTACAGCCTGGCCTGCAAATGAATTTCCCCAAGCCCGCAAATGTTTTCACACCCGTAAACGGCAAATGAAACAGAGGGATAGGTGGCAAAGAGACACAGGGGAGGGAGAGGGGGAAAAGAGACACAGGGGAGGGAGAGGGGGAAAGAGACACAGGGGAGGGAGTGGGGGGAAAGAGACAGGGGAGGGAGAGGGGGAAAGAGACACAGGGGAGGGAGTGGGGGGAAAGAGACACGTGGGTGAGAAATGGGAGACAGGAGGGAAAAGAGACACAGGAGGGAGAGTGGGTAAAAAGACCCAGGGGAGGGAGAGCGGGGCAAAGATACACAGAGGAGGGAGAGGGGGGAAGGGACACCGGGGAGAGAGAGGGGGGCAAAGAGACACAGGGGAGGGAGAGAAGGGGAAATAAACACAGGGGAGGGAGAGGGGGAAAAGAGACACAGGGAAGGGAGTGGCGGAAGAGACACGGGGCGATTAAATATTATCCCGTCATTTGTGACGGGAGGCCCGCAATGGGCACCAAGGGCGCTCATTACGAGGCCTGCAATGGGTGCTGAAGGCACACATTGCAAGGCTCGCAGAGAGGAGAGAGAAGGAGAGAAAAGGGAGGGAGAGGACAGAGAACAAGGGATGGAGAGAGACAGAAGCCGTGCATAGCGAGGCTCCCATTGCCCAGCTTTGCTGCGCATGGCGAGGCTTGCAATGTGCGGCATAGCCGCACATAGCAAGCCTCCAAATGTGTGGCAAACAACAGCATTGCGAGGCTTTAAAATGTAATATCAGAGAGGGGGAAGAAGACACAATGGAGAGGGGGAGGGAGACACAGGGAGGAGGGGTAGGAAGACATGGGGAGGGGGGAGAAAGACACAGGGGAGGGGGGAGGAAGACACAGGGGAGAGGGGAGGAAGACACAGGGGAGGGGAGAGGGGGGAAAACACAGGGGGGGGGGTAGGTGGTGGAGAGACACAGGGAAGAGGGTCGAAGAGACACAGGGAGAGGGAGGGAAGAGACACAGGAGAGGGGGAGGAAGACACAGGGAAGAGAGGAGGAAGACACAGGTGAGAGGGAAGGGGAAGACACAGTGGAGAGGGGGAGGAAGACACAGGGAAGAAGAGAGGGGGAGGAAGACACAGGGGAGGGGAGAGGAAGACACAGGGGAGAGGGAAGGAAGACACAGGGGAGGGGTGAGTGGGAAGAGACACACGGAAGGGGAAAGGGGTGAAAGACACAGGGAAGGGAGAGGTGGGGGGAAGAGACACTGGGGAGAGGGGAGAAGAGACACAGGGGAGAGGGGGAAGAGACACAGGGGACAGGGGCAGAAGAGACAGGGGAGGGGAGGGGGGAAGAGACACAGGGGAGGGGAAGTAGGGAAGAGACACAGTGGAGGGGAGAGGGGGGAGGAAGAAACAGAGGAGAGGGGAAGGAAGACATAAGGGAGGTGAGGGGGAAAGACACAGGGGAGGGGGGAAACACACAGGAGGGGGGGAAGAGACACAGGGGAGAGGAGGTGGGGGGAAGCGACACATGGGAAAGTGTGGTAGAGACACATGGGAGGGGGAAGAGACACAGGGGAGGAGGAGAGACACAGGGGAGAGGCACAGTGGAGGGGAGAGGGGGAAGAGTCACAGGGGAGGGGAGAGGGGGAAGAGACACAGGGGAGGGAGGGGAAGAGACACAGGGGAGGGAAGGAAGAGACACAGGGGAGGGGAGAGGGAGAAAGAGGCACAAGGGAGGGAGATGAGAGACACAAGGGAGGGGGGGAGAGAGAGAAATTAAAAATTATACTGTCATGTTTGACTGGCATTTTACTAGTAAGCGAATAAACTTTAATGATATATATTATTAAAATGTGTATTGTTTAAAGAAATGAAAAACAAATAGCTGGACTGATGAGTCTTTAAATATATTCCTTTCAGTGCTATAGATGGTAATTCTATAATAATTTGATACTTCAGACTATTCCTAATACAATGAAAATATCTGCTAAAGTCTTGTAATAATGGTCTAATTCTTATATATACAGTTGAATCATGTGCCTTCTAGGGGTATGAGTGGACCCAGACAATGCCAAGAAAACATTCCCCAGACCATAACGCTGCCGCCACCAGCTTGTGTTCTATCAGCAATGGCTGCAGGGTATTTGTTCTTGGAGGTTTCACGCCTGGCATGCGATGAAGCAGAAAACGTGACTCATCAGAGAAGGCAATCCTTTGCCAATCAGAAGAGATCTGATTTCGGTGCTGTCATGCAAATTGAAACAGTTTCTTATGAGGAACACTCGTCAGCAGCGACCATCCCCTTTTCTTAAATTGCACATTTTTCCGATGACAGCGATGGTTGACCTGTTTGCAGAATTCCTACATGTCACCTTATATACCCACCAAGCCAGCTCATGACACTGCAGTATTTTATTGGCTACGCACTGCTAACGTAAAAAGTAGGTCATAATAATGTACCTTCAATGAAGTTCCTCCTATATGGGGGAAGGGGAAGAAAATGTATATCCTAAAGGTCCTGCTTGTACTGTATAATGCACACATTGTATAATAGGTAGAGGGACACTGCAGCAGGGGCGTAGGAACTGGGGGGATCCCCCCCAGACAAAAAATTGAAAATCAAACTTATTTGCCACTAAAGGCTCCCTTCTCATCCTCCAAGTATATTGCTTCCACTGATGGTGGTACATACCATTCCTTTGGTATTCTAACACATTCTGTTTATATTGTGTAGTGCACTACTATTGTATGTTTACTTTATTCTTGTTGTGCCTGCCCTCTCTTCACTTGCAGGGAGTAGAGTTGAATTGCAAGTTGAATATAAGACTAGCGACTTGCCCATCAAAAAATGACAGTCAATAAAATTTTAAGCCATGGCAATGCTGTTTGCCACACAATGTGAATGTTTTTGTACTGTGAGGACCTTCAGCGCTCATTTCAAGCCTCTCCTCTGGTGTACTTTTGCTCCTCTGAGCAGCCTCTGCGCTCATCACAAAGACAGATACATATGTCTCTATTTTTGTAAATAATAATCAATTAATTTGTTACTTAATGAATGAAACCTAATTATAATTAATATATCCATCAATCAATAGGCTGAAGAGCTAACAATCTTTTTTCTTTTTCCGGCAGCATATAATATCCAATTGTACTGTTGCTGACCTGTGGAGATTTTTTTAGGAATGTCCCAGCCGTGCATTAGAAGTATGCTGCGTGCGCGAGGGCAAACCATTGGTTTATTTGTCTAAAGCGCTACTGTAGATACCTACAGCCTTATTAATATATTAACAGAAGTTTTTAGTTAGTGAAGACCTTGCTTTTGGATAGAAGTTCACTAACTAAAAACTTCTATTAAAAAAAGTATGCTATGTGCTTATATTGAGCCCTTTGTGCTTCACGGTTTGCGAGTATTTGGTGTCCTTTGTAGCAGTGTATTTTGTACCTTGTACGTTTCTGTGTGAAAGTGGTATGCGGTTGGCGGGGTGTTGCGCGATCCAGGGTTGTGTAGCCTCATTTTTATTTAATTAAATTTGGCCGCCATTTTTTTTCTCGCTTAGCCGATTTTCGAGTGCCAAAACTCTTTAAAATTGACTTAAATTCGCATTTCACCTCGCTTCCAGACGTCCTGGCTGTCCCCCCGTGCTGTGTGTGATGTTTTTGTTGTTTGTTTTTTTTGTGTTTTTCATGTATTTTGATTTTCGAGGTTCGGCCGCTAACTTTGTATTTTTCCTACCTTGTATATTTTTTTTTCTAAGTCCTGCATCTCGTATTTTATTTTTTCTAAGTCCCGCATCTCGTATTTTATTTTTTCTAAGTCCTGCGTCTCGTAATGTTTTTTTTTCTAAGTTGCGCGTTTATCAACTGCTTGCAGCCTAACAACCTTATTGAATTGCGAATGGGGCAATTGATCATGGCTCTATATAAGCACATAGGATATTTTTTTCCACAGAAGTATTTAGTTAGTGAACTTGTATGCAAAAGCAAGGTCTTCAGTAAGTAAAAACTTATTTTAAAAAAAGATGCTATATACGGTACTTATGTAGAGCCCTATTCAATTTGGCGAATGGCAATTTTATAAGTCAGGCAATGAGCGCCTTCTGTGCTCATCAGCCAAGTGCTGTGAGTTGTAGTGCCTTCAGCGCTAATCGCCCAAGTGCTGTGCGTGTTAGTGCTTTAACGGCTCGCCTCACTATGCGTCTTTTTTGGGAAGGTTTGCTGTTATGGGAATGAGCTTCAGGAGGGAAGCAGTAATGGGAAGGGGTCTGGGGGAGGAGCACTGTGTGAATTGGTTCTGGCAAGGCCCAGCACAAATCCTTTTTCACAACCCCCCAGCAGGGGCCCAAAACTTTTTTTTTTGCACCAGGGCTCTCCAGCTCTGCCACTGATTGCGAGTGCTCATAAGCTATTTTCCCTTATCTACATCAAATAAATATTTTAGAGATTGTGACCAAGAAGGTAATTTTTTTTTATTCTGTTTGGGATTGTCCAAAGTTTTTAATTTATGGCATACAATTTGCAATATTCTATCTGATATTCTAAATGTTGAAATTAAAACATTCCCAATCCATTGTTTATTAGGTCTTCCATATGATCTCCCTTCTTATTTTTCAAATATTTCATTACAATTTTTTTTTGCTGCAACACATATTCTTGTTACTTCAAGATGGAAATTCCCGAAACTACCTTTTTCTGTATTAATCCAAATAATTAAACACATTTTTATAATGGAGAAATGTTCTAATACTTTAGAAGATAAAATGTAAACATTTAAAAAATTTTGGTCCCCATAGTTGAATTCAAATTATACCAGTAATTTAATTCCTTCTCTTCATTTTTTGAAGAATTAGATGACATTATATTAATTATTAATTAACTTATCTAAATTACGGTACAAAATGTGTTTCACTTTATTATTTTTAAAGTTTTTATATGAAGATAAAATTGCACTATTTTTAATTTATGTAATCTGTTTTATAACTGATACATATGTGTGTATATGTTTGCATGTCCATTTGTG
Source organism: Discoglossus pictus (assembly GCA_027410445.1). Lineage (NCBI taxonomy): Eukaryota > Metazoa > Chordata > Amphibia > Anura > Alytidae > Discoglossus > Discoglossus pictus. The sequence goes on along the minus strand of CM050170.1, from coordinate 115,679,883 downwards.
CTCACATTTGAACGTCTAAAAAATTTATTTCCTGCTCAGAATTCAGAGAAATACAATTATTACACTGCATTCTGGGAACCTTGGCAGGGACATGCAAATGTGCCCACAAAGGCTTCGCTCCTTAATCCAATACCATTTCAAACATGGCTCCTTATAGTCATATGCCTGCTGTATTACATTGCTTTAAGCAAACCCAGGATGGATTGTACACAAGCCAGGAAACCTATGCACAGAAAGCTGTTTCGAGGTTACTACTTCTCAGCGTGGGGCTGGTTCCTACCTTGTGTGGCGTACATATACCTATATATACTAGCGACTTGCCCGTCAAAAATGATGGCAATAAAATTGTAAAGCTGGGAATGCTGTTTGCCATACAATGTGAGTCTCTGACACTCTTAACCTTTTTGTTATCTACAAAGAAGTACAACCATTGTAATAAATGTTTTTATTTTTTTAACATTGAACTTGTATTTGAAGAACTGTCAAACCATATTTTTTTTAACAATATTAACCTTTTTAATTGTCAAGTATGCAGGAATAATATAACAATTGATGAATTTTGTATGAATAAGTATTTTAAACCATTACATACAGTGCCTATTTATAATTAACAGCCAGCAACCAATATCCTGAAGAGCTAACAATCTCTTTGGATTTTCTGGCAGCAGAAAATGTCCAGTCAGACTGTCATCACCTAAGGAGAAATTGTCAACAATGCGACAAGTGTGTAGTATATATAGGCTGCGTGCGCAAGACCAAACTAGACTAAAATGGCGTTGTTTTAGGCAGGAAAGCCGCCATTTCAGAATCATAATATTTTGATTTGCAGGTTAGTGCTGTAAAATGGAGGCGATATTCCATGTCTTACGCGACTCAGAAGCATTTTCTGTCCTTCCTAATAGTGTATTTTGTAGCTCGTACGTGCCTGGGTAAAAGTCGTACGTCCCCGGTGGTGTTTTGTGTGCTTCAGGGTTGCGTAGCCTCGTTTTAATTTTTTGGGGCCGACATTTTCTTGCTTAGCTGATTTTCAAGTGCCGAAACTGCTTAAATTGGACTTAAATTTGTGTGCAACCTCACTCCCAGACGTCCTGGCTGTCCCCCCGTGCTGTTATTTATCTGTGGTTTTTGTGTTTTTCGATGTACGCGGTTCAGCTGTTAACTTCGTATTTTTGCCACCTCTAAATTTTGTATTTTTCTAAGTCCTGCGGGTCTTATTTTTTTTTTCTAAGTCCCTACTTCCTCATCCCTCGTTGTTGTTTTTTTTCTAAGTTCCGCGGCTCGGATTTTTTTTGTAAGTTCCGCTTTTCTCGGTTGTTTTTTACAGAGATTGAGGCACCATAGAGCTTCCACCTCCGCAAAAATGCACACACTCGCTTCGCAAGGTCTGCATTTGCGGCCTGCAATGAGCCTTTGGCTCATTGCAACTGGTGTGGGAGCCTCCACCTCCGCAAATGCGGCCCTCGCTTCACTTTGTGAGGGACGCAGTTCTGTAAGCTTGCTTTGCAAGCTCGCAAAGCGTGACGGCAAAATGCAGTTTGACAATTATATTATGTGATATATATATATATATATATATATATATATATATATATATATATATAGATGAATAATTAGAGTATTGCAGTATATAGTGATACAATCATAATAATGATGAGGTTTTGAGAGATTAATCTCCTTTTATCAAGTCAAAGGTGCATCTCTCGAAAGCTGGTCATTATTATTAATATATTTGTACCAAATGTTACTTTTGGCGTCAACCTATATATAAATTATATCTTTGTTTCTGTTCTTTTTTTTATTTATCATATTTAGTTTCCTTTTTTATTGTATATTTACTCATATGCTGATTAATTCATATTTATTCCTTTTTTAGCCAATCCAAACTATATTTTATTTCCCTAATCTAAAACAAAATAAAACTTAATGATAAGAGAAAGAAGCCCTTGGTCAGAAAGCCCTTCACTACTCGTCAGTAATATATTTTATTTACTCTAGTTTTATATATTTTTTTTGTATATTACAATAATTATGAGAATCCAATAAAGATTCACATTGATATGAAGCAGCGTTTTTTTATTACTGTATTATAACTTTCGCCTGCACTAACACAACATTTGTAGCATTGCTTTGCCTATGCTGACATTTTGATAATGAGAATAATTTAATTATCTACACGCAAAGTGTTGGAAACTTATTTGGCTATATTGTTGTTCTTTTTTTATTTACTGGAAATTTAAATGTTGAAATTAAATATTGTATATTTGATTTATTTCAAAGAAGACATTGCAATTTTTTCCTACCTCTATTATACACATTGTAATCTTTGAGTGTCTTGTAACCAATTACTATTTTTGGTGGCCTCAAAGTGACCTTGATTTCAATACAGATGGTCTACTCGGTTAAGTATATCTGTATAACATCAAATATAATTAAATGTAGATGTGTGTTTTTTTTAATATTTAGTCATAAAAATAATAATAATAACAGAATACACATACCTTTAACATTTAGAGTGATTCATTCAATTTGAAAAAGGTGATTTGCAGTGGCAAATTACATTTCAATCATTTTTAATTTGCTGAAAAAGGATAAAAACAGTGGATAATTCATAAATAAGTTAATTGATAAATATTTTCCTGGTTCATCCCTGCCAGCAGTGGCGTGCGGCAGACACTAGGTGACGCAGCACTGAGACCTTGTTCAATTTGCTGTTAGAGTGAGTGCTAGATTGAGGGGTTAGGGTTCAGGGTTAGGTAGTGGCAGATGATAAGCTTCACAATGTGCACACCACTATTTTACTATGTAAAGCTTATCATCTGCTACTAACCTAGCCCTAACCCCTAACACCTGAATCTAACCCTAGCCCATAACCCCTAAATCTAACCCTAAACCATAACCCTAACCCCTCACCCTAACTCCTAACCCTAGACCCTAACCCTGACTCTGAACTCTAAACCAAATTATAAACCCTAAGCCTAACCCTCAAAAAATTTAACAACGTCTTGACATGGCAATGTTGCGCCACCTAGTGGCTGCTGCACGCCGCTGCTGGCAGGGAGGAAACAGGAAGGGTCCATTTTTTTTTTCAACTCAACTTCATTAATACTAAGATGGTTAAATAATTCAGCATGCTGCATATTTATTATTATTACAGTTAAATCTGTCTTACAGTTGTACTAGTGATTATTTCCCTATTCAGTTAAACCATTAGATTATGTTATTTTATCCTCAAGTCATCTGGATTATTTTGTAACATTGCACAGCATTTAAGGGTTAATCTGTCATATACAGACTGTCTTTGTCACCCACAGTAAGGTCAGGACAAGGAGCACTTTTCTAATTTAAAAGGAATTTGGTGAAAAACAGAACCCTCCTCCGATGAGTCCTCCTTATGTAGACATTTGTCCATCACTTCTGCTAATGACTACCGGGCTGGTGCCAGATCAGCAGTGCTGGGATCTGATGACTCAGCTGGTGCAGTACTATCTCTGCTGATTTTATTATTATTATTATTATTATTATTATTATTATTATTATTATTATTATGATCTTTCAACCAGAACTGAAGCAAGAGCCTCTGCACAGTAAGATACATGGGGATTATATGCACTGTTCAACGGACCATAAATAACAAACTCCCTTTAAATGCTCATATTTGTCTTTACTGAAAAATTAAATTCCACCTTTTTTTTCCATTGGAGATTAGAATGTCTAAAGAAACAAAGGAAAAATCTTCTATTTTTTGGTTGCAGCAACAAGAGTTTTATTGCCATTTGCTTGTGATTTTTGTTTTACTCAGAGGGTGGTATTTAAACTCTTATCAAACATTGAAACATCCATCAATTCAGAAAGTTTGATGATATAGAGCAGGTTTGATGAATTTGTGCAATATCTATCTGTGACCTTATCACTTGCTTAAGTAAGAATGGGAGAATAACAGAGTTCACTAACACCGGGCCATGTTCGTTCAGTTGTGTCTGAATCTCACACACCATGTTGATCCACTTTGTATTCATGGCAGTGATATTGGAATATGTTGACAATTCCTTCTCCAGTGGGCCACAGGTGTCCATTCACTAAACCTACAACTGTGTAAGCCATGAGCATAAAAGCTGTTTAGAGAACGTTTGATTTTAAGCTCACAAACAGGGTTCTTTTTCTGTTGTTGTTTGTTATGTTCAGTCATGTCAGACTCTCTGTGACCTCATGGACTACAATATACCATGCAGATTCACTTGGTATTCATGGCAGATATACTGGAGTGGGTTGCCAGTTCCTTCTCCAGTGGGCCACAGCATACAGCTCCTGGTATTCTTAGGTGGTCTCCCATCCAAGTACTGAGCAGGCCCAACCCTGCTCAGCTTCAGTGTGGTGTGACCTCTTGGTTCCCTGACTGGAATCTAACCCTTCGGCTCTCATCTCCTAAGTGCTCCGAGCTTCAATGCCTCAGCTGCTCGCTATGCGAGGCTCGCAGGCAATGAGCGCCTTTGGCACTCATCGCCTAAGTCCTCCAAGCTCGGAAGGCTTCTATGAGTTAATGACTCGCCTAGCTTTGCGAGGTTCGCAAGCGTGACGATGAATCGCAGTGTGACAACTATTATATGTGATTATTCTACAGTAGAAGTTGCATGACGTGTGAGGAGCCATTTAATGTACAGGGTGTTTTTACCTAGACAATGTAAATGTGGTGCAACAAATGGAAAGCTAATTAGGATCTTTACTGTTTTGGAAAGACTAGGCGGTGCGCCCAAGATTTTAAATTTTTTGTTAGTGTAAAGCTTATCATCTGCCACTTCCCTAAGCCCCAACCCTATCCCCTAAATTTAACCCTAAATCTAACCCTAACCCCAAGCCCTAGGGAAATGACGAAAATCTCTGCTGAACCTCATAGTGGCTGAAGGCCACTACTGGTGGGCTGAAAACAGGAAAACTTTTGAGGAAAACTACAAGAAACAGAAAAGAAAAAGAAAGTCTGCAGTAAGGAATAATTGCATATAAAATTAATTTAAAAAAAAATGTTTTTACTCTCTAAAATGATTTTACCCAATTATGAAGTGCATTTATTCATTATAGGACATTATAGAAAAATGTGACCGCAGTGGTCCTTCCAACATAACCTCTTTGCCCGTGCTGGTGAGACTGGATGAGTCAAATGCGTCTTATCTGCCATCACAATATCTTTGTATTGATTCTCTGGCATACATTTAGCTAAGACATTCTGGTAAATAGTTCCTTTTGTAATTTAATACAAATCCTCCTCCGTACCCTCTCTCCACCAGTGACATCCCCCACCTGTGACCAGTATATATATAGTCTGCTCTGCCCCCTCATTGCTCACACAGCCATGACTGAGAAAAGGTCCCTAAGCTCCTCACGGGAGCCCCCCCAGAGACAGAGGGACTCCTCTACTCAGAGATCCAAGAGAGAAAAGAGGGGGAACTCCGGGACAGACAAGTCCAGGAGTGGCAGGGTCAGGGAGCCAGAAAAAAACGATGCCAAAGTGTCTGCAGTGGTGGATGTGGATGATGTGGTGGCATCAGAAGATGAGACGGAAATAATGGCACTGCTGGAAAGTGGACAGAAGGACGAAGGTGAGGAACTAACCCATTAGTATTGTTACTATCACACACAATAGCAATGGTTGTAATAGTAGCTGTGATCATGTAACAATACAAACAGGGAGAAATACTAGAAGCATAGTTTTAACAGCGAATAAGAACAAGAAAAGGCCCAGTTAATCTGCCTATTCTATCTACCTAAACGACTGGCTTAATTAAGCCCCCTCTAATTATTCTAAGCATGCGTAAATCCTTAACTTTATTTGATCCTATCACGCTGGATGGCTACTCAATGTATCTACTAGCCTATCTGTAAAGCAGTACTATTACATATTACAAGTACATTTCCCAACTTTAAATCATGGCTTGTTGTTCTTGCATTCCTATTTTTATGGGGGATACTTCCATTTATTAAATTACACTGATATATTTGATGGTTGCTATAATATCACCCCTCTCCCTTCTGTCCTCCAATATATATACAGTATAATAAGGTTGTGTTCCTCCTACACCTTCCAGAAGGGAATATATGAAAATCTAGTGATATTCTGCTTATTAGTGAGTTTACATTACAGTACAGTCATATTTTTCCTGGTTAGGTGGTCTAGTGGTTAGGATTTGGTTCTTTCACCGCTGCGACCTGGGTTTGATTCCAGTCAGGGAACCAAGAGATCACACCACCCTCAAGCCATTCAGGGTTGGACCTAGTCAGTATTTGGATGGGAGACCGCTTAGGAATACCAGGAGCTATATGCTGTGATCCACTCCAGTATCTCTACCATGAATCCCAAGTGGATCAGCTTGGTGTGTTGTGGTCACGTAGAGTCAGACAAAACTGAGCAATGCAAAAAAAGAGCAAAAAACTGTGATATTTATGTGCTATGTGACTCTGGTATGAAGTTCAGTGGTTATCAAAATAATGAATTTTGACTCTTTGTTAACATTTTGTTAGTTTTCTCTGCAGTGGAGAAAAAACTGTAATATTCACTGCATTACACGTAAAAAGGCTATAATGTTAATGCTGTTTATGGACCTGCATTAACCTAGACAATGCATTGCAATTATTGGTGTAGGTAGATCTAATGAGACATTGAGCGCTACATACAATCTTGCACTTTAGCTGAAATAGCTGTAGCTTATACTTTTTTTATTTTATAATTAATGTTATAATTATGTTTTACAATGCAATAGATTTTATTTCCCTGGATGTCCTTTCTCACAAATATATAATACCAGATATAATACTGAGATTTACATTTTATAATGAGATCAGTGACCCTCTCAAGCCTGTTGCCATTGCCTATATATCTAATGTTAAATAATAATAAATGTCAGTATTTCCCAAGTATTAGATACATAAATTCTATGTATAAGCATCAGCCTCTTCAAAAATATTTTTACATTATATAAAGTGGTTTTACTTTTGGGATAAGCAGGAGATTATTATAACTAGCTACTTGCCTGTCAAAAATGACAAGAATAAAATTTTAAGGCTGGGAATGCTGTACCTTCGGCGCTCATCACGAACCCCACGCTCACCGCCTTCGTCGCTAATTGCGAGCCTCTCCCTCCGTCTACTGTACAACTATTTTTTGTTGTTCAGTCATGTCCAACTCTTTGTGACCATATGGACCGGAGCACACCAGGCACCTCTATTGTTAGGTGTCTGGTCATGCTTATCCTTTAGATTATCTTGGTAAAGATACTGGAGTGGGTTGCCAGTTCCTTTTTCAGTGGACCACAATTTATCTGACTACTCTGCTATGACCTGCCCTTCTTGAGTGATCTTGGTATAGCTCACAGCTTTATTGAGGTACATAAGCCCCTTCACCACAACAAGGTAGTGATCCAGAAGGGAAAGCAACTATTTAACCAGCAATAAAATATAAGAAGCTATGACAAATGACCAAACTGCTATGCAAAATAGAATATTTCCCTCATTGACCAATTTAAAGCAATAATTCCATCCTACTCCTTAATGCATTGATGGATAGTAGGTACCCCTCAGAGGCTCCTGATGCAAGCCCCATACTGTTCTCTGGAGTATCAGATCATATTTCTATCCTATAGAATACCATATTTTTTTACCGGTACACAACACACATATCCATACTCATACTCCCTTCTCTCTTATTAATCTACTTTTTTTCCAAACAAAACAATGAAATGTATCCCTTTAATTGTGTGTCCATAACCATTTTTTAAATCTTATCAAACTCCTATAATTCAGTGACACTGGGTCCTCTTCTATTACCCAATTCGTAAAATTATACACACTTAAAACCACTCTTAATATTTCCAAATATTCTATTAGCTACTCGCAATCCAATTACAAGTTCCCCGCCCACAATCACTATGGGCCAGCCAAAGACTCAATATCATCCTTAGAACTCCATTGGTTTTAGCATAGCTTGAATATTACGAGCTCTAAATAATTAAAGTTACACAAAATCTATATTCTATTAGACCCGGAGCGCTAGATTGCAAATAAAGCCTGACTGACAGCTGAAAAAAGTATTACGAGTACTAAATAGGACTTTTTCACACACTTATTAGAGCTGTAACAGCAACTAAACACGCAATACTGTATTTTAGAAGCACATAAAGGCATGGAAAGATATTATAATTAATTGCACAACAGCCTCAAACCCACAAATATGCAAATAAAAATATTATTTATGTGTAATATCAATCCCGGGACTCAAGGGGTTAATACATATCATGAAACCCACATGGACTAGAACAGATGATTGAATGCATTTTATAGAGTGCTAGATTGTGAGCCAGATCATATTGGCTCTTATTAATTCTTAGCCTCCAATTGCAGATTACATCTAACTTCCATGTTTTACTGACGTCATGATGACGGTCTCATTTACTATTGTATGTGCCTAAGAAGTAAATTACAGGCTTGCTTAAATATTGTCAGATCATATGATCACGTCCCCTGAAACCCGACTTAAAAAGGCAGGGTTACGAGTTCAGCTAGATTCAATAGAATACATCTAAACATTTATATAAAAAAAATGTGAGTTTGAGGCATTTGCAAGCAGCTAATAGAAAATGGCCCAAAGGCTAATACTACTGGCTACAAATATTTAATAATTCTGTGTATCATGGTGAAAAGCAGTTTTGTGGTGCATTGGCAAGTGGAATAAACAATTTCTATGTAACAAGTTGTATTGTAATGGAGTTAGTAGTAGAACTGTTTTATATACAAACTCGCTACTCATGGGGTATCTGATTTTTTTCAGCAGCTTTCATTAAAATTCATCAGTTTCTGGCATTATGTATTTTACACACTAAAGCTTGTTATATTGATGTGTATCTACAGGTATGAAGTCTGCTAGGTTCAAGGTGTGTGAGATGCTGCTCGTCGTCTGCTGTTTACTGGGGATCATCATCACGTTCCCCTTGTCAATATGGTTCTGTGTCAAGGTGAGACTCATCATTCTATTCAAGACATGTACTAGATCTTTTCTCAGGACCTGGATAGGGTTGTATGGGGTACTGACAAGGTAGACTTCATGTAAAGCTGGCATCTTTTCATTGCTATCTGAGATCTCACTCCCCTTGACTCAGATTGATCTTGTGTGCAGGGGCGTAGGAACAGAGGGGATGGGGGAACAGATCCCCCCCAGATTAAATGAATATGGGACACAAAAAATAGCAAAATTAAATCTAATCATGCATTGCCAGATTTGGCCACTAGAGTGCGCCAGCACTACGGAACAGTATGTCTTTTCCATGAAAGCTTTGACCCATAATGTATCTTGTATGTATATATATATATATATATATATATATATATATATATATATACACACACACATAATATATGCTTGAGTGCTTAGCAAGTGTTCTTTTAAATAGTAACTTGGAAAATTATTCTGTTTTGAGAGACTCAGCTTCACGTTGGAATTGAAAAAAAAAGGTCTTGTCTTGTTAGACACATTTATTTATCCCATTAATGTGTATAAACTCTAAATTATTTGGCTCTAAGAAAATTGATTACCTACTTGGTGTTGCTGTTTTTTCTTATAGTATGTTATAATATTACCTTTACCTGCTTCCTATAGCTGTTTGTATTCACATGACAAGGTCCAGCTAATGAGTCCTTTTGGATGTGAATAGTTTTAGGTGTAAGAGCTATTTTAGGTGGCCCCAATGGATCCATCTGTGAGTACACAAGTAAACAAGAACACAAGGTTACTTTGGCATATTCAAAATCAAGAAACTTGAAAGCTTGCATTTAAATCCTGCTACCATTAAAAGCCCCCCTTCTGAATCACTACCTTGTCGTTGTGAAGAGGCTTGTGTACCACAATGAAGCTGTAAGCTATACCATGTAGGGTCACCCAAAATGGGCATATCATAGCAGAGAAGTCACACAAATCGCAGTCCACTCTGGTATTTTTGCCCAGATAACTTCATGGATAAGCACAACAAAGGACATAACGATTGTGCCTGGCATGCTGCTGTCCATTGGGTCACAGAGAGTCAAACACGACTGAACAACTAAACAACAACAACGACCATTAAAAGACATTGTTCTAGCATTATTCTTCTGTTCTTACAGATTGTGCGGGAATATGAACGTGCTGTTATATTTCGGTTGGGGCGCCTCCTACCTGGAAGGGCCAAAGGACCCGGTAATGAATATTCTTCATAAGAAAGAGAAAATATTATATTTATTATACAATAATTATGTCTTATTATTTTTAATTATGTTGATTACTGGAAACTTTACATAATGTATAGAAAGTGGTTTATTAAAGAAATGTATATTTCCTTTAATTGGTAGTGATGATGAGACATATACTATAAATTGTAATATACCATTAAAAATAATTGTTATTTTATATTATAGGACCATTGTAGTGTCCTATCAAAAGGAGATAGATCTTTTAATTAGACATTGATCATTAATAAAATTCATATAGGATTTAAAAAAGCAACATTTAATATTAAATGTACTTTTAAAGATCAATTTCAGGGGCTGGTGGGTTTCTCATTATAATAATGATTATCTTGTTGGGATATCATAGTGGCAGTTTATATCCCGTGGCATTACTTTCTGTTTGCCAGATTGAACAGCAGATCAGTGCTCTAAAGGGCACTTTGCCATAGTCACTGAATATTTCTAAGGCTGTGAAGGGGTTTACTGAGGCTGGTGCTTTCTGTAGAAACAAACTAAAAGCGGTGATCGGAACCCTTTGCAGAATCAAGGAATGTTAGTGAAGATGGCTGACTGCAGTAGATAATGGATTATATACCTAAACATAGAAGACCCTAACTCTCAAAAAGGGACTCTGTATTATTGAAGAGGGACATGCTCTTTCCAGAATGGGAGCCAGGTAGGAAGTATTTGAGGGCCACATATAGCTGCTGTCCACCACTGTTTCGAGGAGTTCTTACTAAGCCCTGCACACGTTTAGCTCCTTTTAGAGTAGATGAGTTGTTCCTTTTTTCTCACACAAAACAATTCTTGATATATAGGTTATTGTCTTGTTACGAAAAAACCCAACTGCAATGGCAGCTTGGGAGAGAGAAAGTCCTGCAGAAGTCTTAGAAGGGAGAAGAAGTAATATATATATAATGTAATAATATTCTCCAAGTGGATGATGCTTATACAAATAATTTATGTATCTACTGCAATGTACATTATAATACTTGGGAATCTAGTGTGCTGATGCGTGCTTCCTCCCACTAGACACCAGAGATGACACCCACCTCACATGAGGTGAGTGCTATTATAAAATAAAAGCCAACATAGAGGCTAAATGTGATTTGATTACCCGTGAGGGACATGTTGGGTGAAAGAGCATAATATTCTATATTATACTTGAAAGGTAATGATCAGCTTGTTATTGTTCCTTGTCATAGCTAGTAATAATATCATATATTAACAGGTCTCTATTTCTACCTGCCTTGTTTGGATAAATGCCATAAAGTGGATTTCCGTGTAAAGACGTTTGAGGTTCCTTTCCATCAGGTAAGATCCCAAGGACATCCACATGTAGCATTGGAAAACTTAAATTATAATAACATTGATCTACCTTTGTCCTTACTTTCCAAGAAGAATAAGAATAACATATAGTCTGTATCAAAAACAGGACATCTTTATGTCCATGGTCTTGCTGATCCACTTGGTATTCATGGCATAGATACTGGAGTTGGTTGTCTGTTTCTTCTCCAGTGGGCCACAGCATACAGCTCCTGGTAATACTAGGTGGACTCCCATCCAAGTACTACTGACCAGGCCCAACCCTGCTCGGCTTCAGGGTGGTTTGACCTCTTGGTTCCCAGACTTGGAATCAAACCCAGGTCGCAGTGATGTACGCACCAAATCCTAACCACTGAACACCAGCATATATAGCATGTAGACCCTAATAATGGTCTTTCAGTCTTCTAACTTGTACCACCATCTAAAAAGATAGCCTTAAATGACATAACTCACATATATAGGAATATATTATCCATACCCTAATCCTTTAAGATGTTTTTTTTATTTTACTCACACCCTATATCACACCTTCCTTTTTGGAGAGAGTCCCTATTTTCAGCTATTTTAATGTCTCTGAGTTCTGAGAGAAAGGTAAAAGTCAGGAGCTTGTCTGTTCCTCCATATTAATATGCATATACAGCAGTGTGCAAACATAAGTATATATCTCTGTAGATTACTCATTGTAGACAATATAACACTAATTAATAGTGATTTTCTTTTCAAGAATTGCATGTGCCCTTTTTGTTCACTTGAAACATTGGTAAGTGTATACATGCAGAACTGGTATTTAATCTCTTCATATATCCCCCTTTTCCTCATCTCTGACTGATTACTACGCGCATGTGCTTCTTCCTACTTATTTATTCACAAGCTTATTTGTCTGGTAGAAGAGTCACTGACAGAATAAAATATGGGCCAGCAACCTATAGCAATATAAGTGATATTAAGTGGCAGAGGTAAGGAGCCAGACCTGCTACTGAAGGAAGGTGTGATGATGCCTATTGTAATGAAGGCTCATTAATAAAATGTGGATATAATGTAGATGATTTAATAGGAATATAGTAAAAGGTTTGTGTGTTGGGGTGGCACCTGCTGAGCCTAATAATATATATTTTAAAGGTTAGATGAAGTAGGCAGGGCAGAATAAATATAATGTGGGGAATTTGATGATATGGGATGAGGTGGCATCTCAGAAAATTCTACATGGTAAAATATATATTTCAGTCCTTTCTATATGAGATTGTTATGCTTATATTTACTTTAAATAGCAATCGTTTAATTATGTATAGGGGAAGTGTCATGACTGATTTTGGGACTTCCCTGAGCCCACAGACAACCCTGCTATTTAGGGCTCTGGCACATTGGGTTTCTAATATCCAAGGTTATTAAAATGGACATGAAACTTGTTGTAAGGATTGTTTTATGTGTAGTGTAGTGTGGGCCACAATAATTAATGTTGTGGTTGCTATATTTTGTTATTTGCACTGCAGTAGTATTGTGTTACTTTTCCACCATGTTTGTAGTGTGACAACTAAGAGTTCAGGAATTTGAATGTGTATATGGCCCTAGATGTTTCTGTTACATTCTAGTATCTTCTGAGTGATCAAAGATCAGAACGTTCAAAGTTATTTTATTGCACTCACTTAAAGCCAGCAGAAAATACTAGATCAGATATATCTCAGAGGAAGGAATGAAGGAGGGGGTTGGTAACTGTAGGAAAAGGGTCATGTGATTTTTATTAGTTTTTAAATGTGTCTGTTTGCACTAAGCAAAGGTGCATATGTTCTTCTTGTATCCTAACTAAAAAGATCTGATTGTGTCTACCTCTTCAGGAATGATATCCTGATCTGAGTTGTTTGCTGGGCACTGAGAATTTGAACACAAAAGGCACGACCGAGATGGGAAAAGGAGGTGCACGTTGCCCCTCAAGTTGCGTCACAGAAAGATCTTATAACTATTAACATATATTACCAGTACTCAGTACTTTAGAGAAAATTAAAAACAATTTAGTACCCCACTTCTGAAACATTGGCTATCATTGGAATATAATACTCAAAAAAATGATCTTTGTTTATTTTTTAGGCCTAGGTGTTATTACTTAAGTGCGTACCAAAATATTGTCCTGTGGATTCTATTTAGGAATCCTTGAACAACCAACCAAGGTTGTACAGAAACACCTTTTATGCAGCCTTTATTTTAATTATTATTGCCACATACTAATTTTAAAAAATTCAATCTTTATTTGTACATTTAAAATGTTGTTAAAAATGCAACGATTAAAAAAATCATGTTAAACCCAAGGTGTTTAATCCTTTGGGTTTTTTGACGTCCAGCAAATTATTAGAGGTTTATTAAAGTTTTATTTTTGTTATTATTATGTTCTTTGCTTTGATCACAGCTTTTTTATTTAATTACTTTATTATGCTCAAGTCAATAAAAGATTTGGTTTTTAAATTCAATTGTATTTGTGTAATTTGGTTATGTTTCCTTAGTCAAATCCTTATCAGGTACCCTGGATTTTAATTTACATAAGATGACATTATTTACATAAGATTAAGATAAGGTTTTATAATCCTTTTGTCTGTTGTATAGTTTTGTTTATTCATACAGCACTTCCCTGGAGTATATGTTTTAAGTGCCTTTGCATTTCTTTTGTGTTAATCTTTTATCCTGTTGATTTATGTTAATTCAGAATTCTATTACTTAAAGTGCATTATAATTCAAGTTGTGTTATTCAAAAATTCTTATCTTAAAGTGCTTGTGCTATTTGACTTAGTGCTTATTTCCTCTTATATTACCCTTTTACCTCGTGACTGTTAGTCTATCACAGTCACTACTTTACCTTATTCATTTATAGTGCTAATGCTGTGCTATTTTTTAAAAATGTATACACTCCTGATTATGCTGTTTCTTAAACTATATATTACCTTAATGCTTCTGTCTATTGTTTTTTAGAAGGAGGTTATGTCCTCCTTTTTCTTCCGTTTTTTTGCTTTAATTATGCTTTTACTCCTTTTTCCTTTTTCTTTCTTTTCTATTTCCTTATTCTTGTATATTACTCTATTGTAACTATATTGAGACTTTGTGGTGAAGGAATTGGCTTTCTATCTTTCTTTTAAGTTAGTAGTGGACCTGGAGCTTTAGAGCTGTATCTATCATGCTCCACGCTATATTGGCGTGGTCTGCGCTGTGATCGCGCTTACTGATGACGTCACAATCTCCCGACGCGCGTTTCGTGAGGCTCTATCAGTCTCTCACTCATCAGGGGCACCTTGATGAGTGAGAGACTGATAGAGCCTCACGAAACGCGCGTCGGGAGATTGTGACGTCATCAGTAAGCGGGATCACAGCGCAGACCACGCCAATATAGCGTGGAGCATGATAGATACAGCTCTAAAGCTCCAGGTCCACTACTAACTTAAAAGAAAGATAGAAAGCCAATTCCTTCACCACAAAGTCTCAATATAGTTACAATAGAGTAATATACAAGAATAAGGAAATAGAAAAGAAAGAAAAAGGAAAAAGGAGTAAAAGCATAATTAAAGCAAAAAAACGGAAGAAAAAGGAGGACATAACCTCCTTCTAAAAAACAATAGACAGAAGCATTAAGGTAATATATAGTTTAAGAAACAGCATAATCAGGAGTGTATACATTTTTAAAAAATAGCACAGCATTAGCACTATAAATGAATAAGGTAAAGTAGTGACTGTGATAGACTAACAGTCACGAGGTAAAAGGGTAATATAAGAGGAAATAAGCACTAAGTCAAATAGCACAAGCACTTTAAGATAAGAATTTTTGAATAACACAACTTGAATTATAATGCACTTTAAGTAATAGAATTTTGAATTAACATAAATCAACAGGATAAAAGATTAACACAAAAGAAATGCAAAGGCACTTAAAACATATACTCCAGGGAAGTGCTGTATGAATAAACAAAACTATACAACAGACAAAAGGATTATAAAACCTTATCTTAATCTTATGTAAATAATGTCATCTTATGTAAATTAAAATCCAGGGTACCTGATAAGGATTTGACTAAGGAAACATAACCAAATTACACAAATACAATTGAATTTAAAAACCAAATCTTTTATTGACTTGAGCATAATAAAGTAATTAAATAAAAAAGCTGTGATCAAAGCAAAGAACATAATAATAACAAAAATAAAACTTTAATAAACCTCTAATAATTTGCTGGACGTCAAAAAAACCAAAGGATTAAACACCTTGGGTTTAACATGATTTTTTTAATCGTTGCATTTTTAACAACATTTTAAATGTACAAATAAAGATTGAATTTTTTAAAATTAGTATGTGGCAATAATAATTAAAATAAAGGCTGCATAAAAGGTGTTTCTGTACAACCTTGGTTGGTTGTTCAAGGATTCCTAAATAGAATCCACAGGACAATATTTTGGTATCATTGGAATATAACATAAGGCATGGTTTAGGGAAATATATATTTTAAAGTTGCATCAAAAGATGAGTCTTGTGAGTGATGCCCTTTGTATGAAGGGTCACATTTAGAAAGCTACACACCTGGGGCTGTAGGTGGTACCTTTCCCATAAAACCCTTACAAATAGTATTTGTGTTCTAGTCACAAGAATGTACTGTAAGTTGTAACTTTTCTACCCTGTAATCATGAATGTTGTTGAATGTTTATCTTATAACTGACTATTAATTTATCTTGCTAGATTGTAACTAAGGATCTTGTCACTTTGGAGATTGATGCAGTCTGCTACTATCGGCTGGAAAATGCCTCTCTCTTCCTGACCACGGTCAGCAGTATCTCCAGTGCTTTGCAGTTGCTGGTCCAGACTACCACCAAGCGTCTCCTGGCACATAGAGATTTCATAGATATCTTATTGGAAAGAAAGAGCATTGGAGAGGAAGTGAAGGTAAGAACATATGCATTGTATGGTAGTATGCATTATGGAGGGAAACATCACGTCTTCTGGTTAATATCTACATTGTACAATTAAACGGACACTGTATTGGTAATGCAGTAGGGTTACATTTGTTTATTATATCAGAATTCAAAGTAAAAAACAAACAATGTAGCTTCTAAAACAGACATTTAAAATTAGCATTGGTGCTTCCAGCTGACTTGCTTCTCTCTGTACTGCAGATCTCCGCACTCTCTTCTCCACAAAGCATGCCGAGAGGATAGTCTAGTGTTCATATCCAACTTATGAACTGCAGGCAAAAGAACCAAAGAGAAGGAGGGAGGGAGACAGAGAGGGAGGAAGAGGGAGGGAGACAGAGAGGGATGAAGAGGAAGGGAGACAGAGAGAAAGGGAGGGAGAAAGAGAGGGGAAGAGAAGGAGGGAGGGATAGAATGAGAGGGATGGAGGCAGAGATAGAGGGAGGGAGAGAGGGTGGGGGAGAGGGAGAGAGAGTGAGAGAGAGATAGAGAGAGGGTGGGGGAGAGGGAGAGAGAGTGAGAGAGAGAGAGAGAGGGAGAGAGAGCGATGGAGAGACAGAAAGAGAGGGGAGGGATAGGAAGAGAGGGGCAGAGTACACAGAGAGAGGACACAGAGAGAGAGAGAGAGTACAGAGAGAGGGCGCACAGAGAGACAGAGGGCACACAGACAGAGAGAGGCATGTGGAAAGGGCGCACACAGAGACACAGCACAGACAATTGAACATAACATATGATACAGTTATTTATGATGGGCAGGTTACTAGTAAACATATATTTGTTACCCATTTTGCATTCTCATTTTTATGCTTCTACAAAATAAGAGAGTTTATTAATGCAAAATTGATAATATGCCTAGAATCTAGATTGTAAAGTGTATGATATATAAATACATGCATGCATGCATATATATATATATATATATATATATATATATATATATATATATATATAATGTCCTATTTAAGACTTGCTCTGAAACACTCATCAGTCGCTGGGTGCAGTGTAATCTGAACTGATAACCATGAACATACACACTTTCTAGTCTCCACCCTGAGCTGTTTAGATATCTCTTCTTCCTGTGCAGCTCTGCTCATGCCACAATACTTCTTTCTGGCACCTTGTGGAGATCACTGAAAAATAGTAGTTGTATACATGCATAGCAAAATCTTAATACAGGTTATTTTCTTATGAAGCCATACACAACTATTGTGTAGAGACCCCTATATAAGACCACTAAAGTTTTTGTTTAATTGTCAATACTCATCTATACCTATACCTGTAGTATGCCCCTCTAGACATGCCACTGAGGGCCTTTGTCATAAATACTATTTAACACTAAACACATATATTTAACATTATTTGGTGATTTCTTTTTTTGCAGGTGGCATTGGATGCTGTGACTTGTAATTGGGGGATCAAAATAGAAAGAACAGAAATGTAGGTATGAAATATACTGAGAAAATGTAAATAAGGGATAAAGCCTATACGGATTTAACTCTTTTTTTGCAATATTCCATATGCTTAGAAGCAGCATTTACTTGTCGTTTAATTAACGTATTTGGTTGCAATTGTGTCTGTGGGAACGATCAAAGTAGATTAAGCAGACACAAAATAAAGATTCAGTGGTGCACGGGTGGGGGGGGGGGGGGGGGGGGGTATATAGGGCTATTCCCACATCATTGATAATGTCCTAAATTCCTGAAAGTCAAAAAGTTGCGCTCCAAAAGAGAGAAATATATATTTTGCCTTTCATCAGTCATCAGAACGAAGAGGGGGTACCAAGGTACATGGAACATATACTCTGCAAGTGGCTTGTGGCTAAGTAGCATGTGAAGTCAGGGAGTAAGAAACTATATATACACCCTGTATGGACTGGATTTACCTAAGGACACAGAGAGGAAGATAAGATCTCACACAGAGAAAGATGAATTTATATACTAACATAGAAACATAAACAGTAAATAGATATAATGGCAAATATTCTAAAACAGGTAAACATCTCAAAAGTATCCAGAGGGTAAGAATACATTTAGACATTCACAAACAAGATTAAATAAGTACAGCCTTGCCCCAGGACACAACTTCATGACCAGCTGCTAGGAGGAGGGTGAAGAAATGCACAGCCCAGTGTAACAGAAATTAGAAATACAGTTATAGGTATCTACAATGATTATAAGCATCTACATGGATAATTGGTATCTACAATGTCCCAGGACAGGAGACCTCTTTTCTGGATATAAATTGATAATGGAATTAAACCATACTTCCCTTCTGTCAATATGATCCCATATATCTATACGATCCCTCAGCAGGTGTATATATATCACTAACTCTCTGTGTCCAGTCATGTATTGTGGGTAGAAAAGACTTGTTCCAAAAGATTGGGATAATTGCCCTAACTGGGGCCATTAAATCAAGGGCTAATGAGATTATTGTTATATTCCCTCAGAGAAAACATTTAGAAGGAAGATACATGGATCTAGTATAAGGTTGGTAATTGTAGTAATGTGTTGGTGGATCATCTGCCATAATCATTGCCCATGTGGCAGTGCCACAAAAGATGAACCAATTGTGCGCTAAGTGCCTAGTCTAGAGCAGGTGTTGAGATATATCGGGATAGGGACAGCGAGCAAGACTATTACCACTTGGTGGTTATTTTGTAGAGGATTTTGGTAGATGATTTAAAGGGATTTTAACAGAATTGACCAGGTTTTCTTCCCGCATTAAGGTCTAAGCTTCTGTTTAAGTAGGTCTGCCACTTAGTTGTGAATTTGGGCATATTTATATAGTTAGAAATCAAAATATTGTCAACAGATGATACAAGGTAGAATGTTTTAGTCATCTACACATAAGGTTTCAAATGGGGCCAGGGTCCTAGAGAAATGTTACTGCTGATTAGAGGAAGTAGCGCATATGCAAAGATATGATAGAAAAAAATAATCTGCCAATTTGAACTTTTCTTTAAATTATTTGAAAGCTAAAATATTTTGTTCTGAAACAAGTTTTATAGAGGTTGGCATAATTAATTAAAATCCACTTTGGTTCTAATAAAGTTTGATATACCATTAGATTCAACGGTAGAGCAGGAGACTAGTGAGGGGAGAAGAGGGATCTTCATGTCTTTCTGTGGAATAATATGTACAGTGACTTTAAGGCCAGGTACAGAGTTTTACCCTTCTGGATCTCTACCTTGCTGTGGTGAAGAGGCTTGTGTACCTCAGTAAAACTGTGAGCTATACCATATAGGGTCACCCAAGATGGGCAGGTCATAGGAGAGAGGTCAGACAAATCATGGTACACTGAAGAAGGAACGGACAACCCACTCAAGTATCTTTGCCATGAAAACCTTATGGATAAGCACAAGATGTGCCTGTCATGTTGGGGTCCATAGGGTCATGGAGAGTTGCACATGACTGAACGACTAAACAACAACAATAGAGTTTTAATAACCACCAAGACATGGCCATGTTTTTCAAATAAAACTGTGCCTCCCACTCTTGGACCCACAATTCAGAGTTGCCATGTTTAATCGGTGGCAGATGGGCATATTGATGATACCTCCATAGAGTTCAAGAACTCCTTCCTTCTTTGGTTGTGTGACAATGAGTGAAACAGGCAGGGGTTAAAACCGATCATTTATAGCTTCTTTAAGGGCAGACAGTACTCCTTTTGTGTGTTTGTAAAACATTAAGGATGATAGCACCTATTGCCAGTTGTGTAATTGTTTTTTCAATTGATGTATTGGAGATAAAACAAAATCATAATTTAGTACAATTAAGGTATCCTAGACTTGGGAAATATAAATTCCTAGGGACTTAATGGCTTGGAAGGCCCATTTAAAGGGATACATTTTTAAGCTTATGTAAGAACTGAAATGGTAACTTGATACTTAACCTTTATGACTTATTGTACTTGATGTTATAATTGGATATAAAGCTATATTTGTCTGCCATACTGTGGGGCAGAGATCATAATAAATCATCTGCAAATGCAGCACATCTGAATTTGCCTACTTGATATATATTGTTCTGCATGATGGTGCAGAGCAGTGTTAATGACTTCAGAGGTTCTTTACATTTTAATGTTTAGACTAAACATAGTGCAGGTCCGCCATCTTACAAAGGCATAGGAAAAGTCAACGTATAAAGTCTTTGGAGAAATAAATTATTTAATGCTCCCCCAAAATGTGATATAAGCCATTGCATTTATTCTATTCTCTCTTTTTCTGTTCATTCTCTTTTATTATTGTAGAAGCCTCTGAGAATTCACTACCTTTTGACT
This sequence comes from Discoglossus pictus, assembly GCA_027410445.1. Lineage (NCBI taxonomy): Eukaryota > Metazoa > Chordata > Amphibia > Anura > Alytidae > Discoglossus > Discoglossus pictus. Next base: position 115,659,102 of record CM050170.1, on the reverse strand, counting down.
CTTTAACAAGACAGAACTTTTCAACCGACCCAGATATTAAAGCCTTCAATACATTTAGATGTGAACGTTGAAGCTCTAAATCATCTGTGGCATCTGTTACTTTTTATAATTACATTGCTAATTAACAATAAGTATGTCAGAGGTTCAAGCTGAGTTTCTCATTGATTTAAAACCAACACACATTGGAAGGTTAAATAATCTCAAATAAGTAATTAAATTGAAAGACGCTCAATCCACCCACGTACATATCCTATTGTAATAATGGACCATTCTTTTACTTTTCCCCGTAGTAAGGATGTAAAGCTTCCAGATGATGTGAAACAGTCAATGGCTGTACAAGCTGAAGCACAACGACTTTCTAAAGTCAAGGTAAGGTTAAAGAAACCCTGTATTTTTTGAAAAACATAAATGCAGTTGTAGAGTAAAATCTTAAAACGACTAGACTCTGCTTCTATGATGAGCTTTTAGTGTTAATGTTGGCCTGGACCCTAGGCAGGAGGATTATCCTACTGTAACTTGCTCTTCTATTTATTTATGTTATAAAGTGCCTATTCACAATGGCAGTCTTAATGGTTATCTTTTTCCACGATTACTCCTATGAATCCTGTGAGAAACAAAAGTGAATACCTTGTCCAGTAGTACAAACTGAATAGAAAAGAAGGTAAAGACTGAAATTCCACATTTTCAGTATACTCTAAGCAATAAGAAATTAAAAAAAAATGAAGCCTTTAACTTATTACCTAACAAACATAATTATATGGAGCGCACGTATATTATGGCCTTATAAGACCTTCTTTGTTTCAGTATCTGTCTTGACAGATAGGAGAAAGGGGTTTAATTTTATCTTTTACTACACACTAAAACATTTTAGATCATAAGATATCACACTGTGTATTGTGTCTCTATTCATTTGTTGCCTTAAATATCTGTGATGTTTATATACCTATCTGTCTAATAAAAATGTATTGAAATAAAACATTTTTTACAATAAGGAGTATACATTTCTAAGATGTTTTCCCACTTGAGAAGACAGATAGTGAAACAGATACAGGACATCTTATACAGGGGCGGATCTACCAGTGGTGCAGTGCACCAGGGCCCTCATCTGGGGGGGCCCCCTGGTACGTGTGGATTGCACTTAGGCACACCTCCAACCTGGGGTGCAAGCAAGGTTAAAGTAAGAGGAACAGATTTTAGCTAAATTGGAGCTTGGCTGGATTGGAGGTACTGGGTAGGGTACCAAGCCCGTTGTTACCTTTTCCCATTTCACTTTAGGTGGCACTTGCCCATTACTTTACCTTTTCTTTATTCAGATTAACTCATAACTCTGCGTCCATCTTTAACATTTCAATCTGTTTTTGCTTTAGGTAATCGCTGCAGAGGGTGAGAAAATTATTGCAGAGTCCCTTAAAGTAGCAGCTGAAACATTATCTGGTTCTCCAACAGCAATTCAACTGAGATATCTCCACACCTTGCAGTCTCTTACTGCGGACAGACCAGCCACTTTCGTCTTACCTTTACCCTTTGAACTCATGAATCTAACTACACAGCTAAATACAAAAGTGCTAGAGAACACACCAACACCCAACTCTGCCAAGTCGGGTAACGGGGAAGTAGAGGACAAAAAAAAAGACTCCCCAATGCTTTAATATATGTACAGTATTATTATTAATTATACATTGAGAAAACAGGAATATGGTACTAAGAATTTTAATTTTTGTCCTCTAAAAATGATTGTTTTTTAACCAAATTAGTTGTACCTTATTTGTAAATGTTTTCTTAAAAAGATTCACATAGTCAATAAAATATATAAAATATTGGGTTCTAAAGTACAATGATATGTTCTTATTTGATTAATTTCCAAATTGACTGTACTCTCCGAATAGGAATGAAATATAAACCTGGCAACAGTAATAACATTTGATCTCTGCATGGGTTCTGGCAGAGCATATACAGCACGCTAAAGGAATTCAAGCATGCCTAGGCTATCCTAAAGACAAATGTTCTAGGTAGATGGAATGGGCAGGCTTGATGAACTTACTATTTTATATCTGCTGTCAAATATTTGTATCTATGTTTATGTATGCCATTTTCCTAATTGTTTCTGTGTACATGTGTACTATTATTAAATAACTAGTAACTTGCCAGTCGTAAATGACGGTATCATATGTGTTGTTTAACTGTCTGTTCTGTATCTCTCTGTGTGCCCTCTCTCACTCTGTGCGCTGTCTCTCTCTCTGCAGTCTGAGTGCTCTCTGTCTCTCACCCTCCCTCATCTTGGACCTCTAATTAGTATATCAAAGCAGCTAACTAATATGTGTGAGCTGCTCATCTCCATATAAATGCAGCAAAAACACCATGGGATTTCCCTGGACTGATTCACTTTAGAAAAGAACAGATAACACAACATACAGACAGTTTTTCAGGCTTTTTAAAAATTACCTAAAAAAAGCAATGATTTTGTGGTGACAGAGTCCCTTTAAGCTAAAGTAATATGGAACTCTGGATTGTTACCTCTTCATGGTGAAGGGGTTGTGTACTTCAGTGAAGCTGTGAGCTACACCCAAGTCACCAAAGATGGACAAGTTATAGCAGAGAGGTCAGACAAATTGTGGTCCACTTGAGAAGGAACTGGCCATGAATGGATAAGCACAACCAGAAATACAGACAGATGTACCTGGCGTTCTGTGTCCATATGGTCACCGAGAGTCAGACATGACTGAAGGACTGAACAACACATACAGAACTCACATTATAATGCACCATGGCAAAGAAGTGTTGATCTGTGCTTACCTAAGAATGAAGGTTTGCTGGTAAAGTGGTCTGGATCAAACCAGGGAGCATTTATCTCAAACTGGTGCACCTAGAACCCAGGGAGATTCCGGTCCAAGACATAATCCAGGTCATGAAAAACAAAGCCCTGTAGATTGAGACATCAGTCTGATCCTGGGCTGCTTTCTTTTCTTCACGGTGCAACGTGATTAATGTTGCTGCTTAAATTATGCCATTGTTGTTTCATATATAATTTATGTTCAATCAAAAGGTGGGTTTCAGGACCACAAACATTTTTATTAAAAAAATAATTAATTTTCAGTTACATGAATTATGCATCAGTTAGATAATCAGATAAATGTATGTTTTGATTTTTAAATCAATATGTCTGATACATCTGGAAGAAATTATGCCTTGATTTATAACTATAAAAGTGACTTCATGTTAATATCGGAGAAATAAATGTTTTATATAACATTGGGTGAGAATAAAGTGCTTACAATACAATGAAGATGCTGGGAGAATATTACATGTATATTGGAATACATGAGAGAAAAATGTAAAGATTACATTGAAAAATCAAATCCGCAAATTCAATTCCATGTGTATTTTTAGACTCAAATATGGTGATTTGTTGTTTATCTGAACTTGTTTTCTCAGGAAAAAACAGACATTGTATGAAATAAAGAAGTAATAAAAATGATATTACTGGAGTACTTTATATTCTATTCAATACCACTCTGTATGTGTATAGTGATTTTGGATTATTACGTTTGCATTGCATTGAATTTAATTTAATTTAAAAAAACTGATTCGTCAGCAAATTTGCACATTCATGAATAACTTGTGCATAGGTTTGGCACCTTATATTTATTTATATATAGTAAGTAATATAAATATTTCCTAGTATACCACTGATATATAAGTATGGATATGTATGGATGTTAAAGGACCACTGTAGTTTTATATTTACAAGAGGCTCTTATGAAAATCTGCACAACAGAAATGCAGAATGTCAGTGGTTTTAGTAGGACTAATGGAAATCTCATCAATAAAGATCAATAGAGACAATGGTTGGCCACAGTAAAGATTAATTGTAATTAAAAGATAATAAATGTAATGCCTAGTTTGTTACATTTTACTCATTGTCAAATTTAGCTCTTTAAAACATTTTGTAACACATGTATGATGGTGCTATGCAAGGTATATATATATATATATATATATATATATATATATATATATATATATAAAATCAGAGTATTACAGTACCTTTTTATTGGACAAGCATATTCAGAAATATATGACAAGCTTTTGAGAGCTTCCTCTCTTTCTCAATTCCGGAGCTATATTGACATTTTATTGAGAAAGAGAGGAACATGTAGATATTTCCTAAATCAGAAATTTCTGAACTTTTTTCCGTGGACCACTTTGAAGTTGACTAGGGTCTTCGTGGACCACCTGGATACAAATCAGTGTCTACTGTGGGCGACCTAATGAATTAAAATGGGGGTAAAGCTTGCCCATGTGTATACCTAAAATCTAGTATAGTGTTTATAAATTTTGATTTATTTCTAAATTGTATTTCATGATATTTTTTTAATCTCACTTGTACTGTGGACCAACTGTATGAGGTTCACATACAACTGTTTGGGAACCTAAGTCATGAAAATATTTATTATTATATCCTTATGGGTCTTTATGTATAAAATATAGCCATGCCAATATAAATGAGGGATGGGTTCCCTAGTAGTGCAGTGGTTAGGATTCTGTGCTTTCACCACGGTGACTTGGGTTTCATACCTGTCAGGGAACCAAGAGGTCACCCCACCCTGAAGCTCTGCAGGTTGGGCCTAATCAGTTCTTGGATGGGAGACCACCTAGGAATACCAGTATGCTGTGGCCCACTGGAGAAGGCAATGGAAACCCACTTCAGTATCTCTGCCATGAATACCAAGTGGACCAGCATAGTGTGTTACAGTCCATGAGGTCATGGAGTGCCGGACACGACTGAGTGACATAAAAACAAACAAACATGAGGGATAATTATAAGAATATACTGAGTAAATACATGTGGGATTTGAGGAATGGTAAGTGATTCTTCCGGAGTACTCAATTATTATAAGAACAATAAAATAATAATAATAATCATACCAATCAGCATACAGAAAGGTTACAATATATCAAGGTAATCCAATATTACACCTGAAGCTTCAAAATCTTTATTTCTGATGTTTGGATTTCGCAGATTTTGGCGTCTTTTTGTGTCGAGGTGTGGAGGTCGGTTCTTCTACTGCAATTTGTAGATCACTTGCTAATTCTAGGGAGGATGGCAAATAAATCCATATATTAGTACAGTGACTGGGAGAAGGTAGGTTAGTGCTATAATGTATATTGAGGATAGACACCTAGGTACATAAATACCCACTATGCCATGTCACGTCTTACCCTCTACTTTCTCTGCGCTTTCATCTCTTTGATGCTTTTTCTCCAGCTCCTGTATTTTTTGCAGGGTGGCTTTCAGTTGCTCATCCAGACTCTCTGCCCTTTCCTCTGCCTTTAGCGCTCTCTGCTCTGTAAGTCTGTTACAAAGAAAAGTGCAGAACTTATTGAAAGCAAAATACACGCACAACATGACCGATGATTAATTAATTACAAGGTTGGTCATTTGTTAACTACACAAACTAAAATCTCCTTAGGCAGGCCCAGTATGAAACTTCTGCTTCTTAAAGATGCAATCTTATTAAATGCTATGAGCCTCATTCAATTTGAAGGCGCATCTCACGGTATATAGTATGTCTGCCGGGCCTGCTGCAAGGCCAAAACTCCCGATTTAGAAACAGCCAATAGAAAATGAGACCGTCATCTTTACGTCTGTAAAAACATGGAGGTTACATGTCAATCAATTAGAGTTTAGACGTCCAACATGTGATCGGACTCGCAAAAAACTAAATAATAAAAATGAATGCTGATACTGTTTTAGTCAATGTGGGTGGCCTGATATGTATTAACTCATTGATTCCCGAGAATGATATAACCCTGGAATGAAACAGAAAACAATAAAAAATGTATTGCCGATTTGCAAGCTTGAGAATGTTGTGCAATTAATTCTAATGACTTTCATTGCTTTCCTTGTAATTTAAAGTGCAGTATTGATATTTTATTTGCACTTACAGTGCTACTGACATGTCTTTAACCCCTTTGCGGGTCCTATCTGGTACCAGTAGGATTTTCTTCTAAATTTGCCATTTACGGGTGTGAAATCATTTGCGGTCCTAAATCTTGCGGATGGGAAAGATCAAAAGCTTAGATGGGGCGTAAGTTACGGTTGTAACAACCACAGGGATTTCAAGCCTGTAACACATAACCCGTTTGCGGCTCACAAAAAAACTGGCTCCATTACAGGCTCCAGTAACTTACAATTTCTCAATTGAATGAGGCTCTATGTCGCCAGAGCTTAATGGACAGCGGACACCATATTTGCTTATAAATATTAACTAATAAATGGACCCTCGTGGCACCTAAAAGTCAACCCCCATCACGGTAATCCCTGTGTTAACCTAAAATTAAATAATTAAGTGCCATGGGGGTCCACAAGGATCCCCATGGCACCTAAGTAAAAAAAATAATAAATAATACATATACACCCCACCAATAAATTATAAAAAAAAAAAAAAAACTACATTATCAAAAATAAAAAACTACACATACAAAAAATAATAAAATAAAATAGGCATATATATGCAATACTGGAACAGATGATCCAGGGTCCATACCTATGAGAGGTGTGAGCATTTTGCATCTCTGGAAGCTCAAATTGGAGAACTGGAGAGGAGAATTGCAGCACTTAGTGATATTGCTTTACTGGAAAGGGAGCTAGTGCTCACTGAGCACAGTTTAGCTGGGCCTAGCATGGAGGGTGGAGCTGGGGCTAGTGAGGATTTCCAGGGAGGTAGCTGGGTTACAGTTACAAGGGGAAGCCGGACAGTTCTGAGTTGGCAAACACCAACAGATTTGCCAGATTAAGTGAAACTGTTGGGGATGTCCATTCAGGAATGGCAATGCCAGATAGAGCTGTTCCCTCTAACAGCTGGGAGAACAGTTCTACTGGAAGAGTGGGAGGGCAGAATAGGAAGAGCAACAAACAGGTTTTGGTGGTAGGGGACTCTATTCTTAAGAAGGTAGAGAAGGTGATTTGTCACCCAGATCCCAGCAATCGAACAGTTTAGGGAGGTTAATGTGTGGCTAAAGATGTGGTGCACTAAGGAGGGGTTGGGGTTTTTAGAGCACTGGACAGCCTTTTCACTTCGGCACAATCTCTACAGCAGGGATGGATTGCACCTTAATGATGAGGGAGCTTTTGTGCTAGGGGACAGGATGGTAGAAAGGCTGGGGGAGTTTTTCAACTAGTAGGTGGGGGGGGGGGGGGGACTAGATATAAGTAATGGGGTAGAAAGTGTAGAGGGTATAAGGGATGAATTAACAACTCATAGGGGAGGAGATGGGGGGAGGGGTAGTATAGCCAATAGAGAGGTATTACTAAGTAATTAAAGTATAGTGGCATCCACCACCAAACTACAAACATAAGATGTATGCTTGCTAATGCCAGAAGCTTGCCCGGAAAAATGGGAGAATTAGAATTTTTAGCTATTAATAAAAAATGGGATTTAATAGGAATTACCAAACCGTGGTGGGATTAATCTCATGACTGGACTGTTAATCTGGATGGTTATAACCTATTTAGGAAAGATAGGGGCAATGGTAAAAGAGGAAGAGGGATTTGTCTGTATGTTAAGCCTCAATATAAGCCTATAGTCAGAGAAGATATTTATGGTGGAACTAGAGATAATATTGAATGTTTGTGGGTAGAGTTAAATAGCGGAGAAGCAAATTCCAAAAGAATATTAGTAGGAGTAGGCTATAAACCCCCAAATATAGCTGAAAGTGAGGAAATACAATTAGTGTTACAGATTGGAAATGCAGCCATGCATGGGCAAGTTCTCATAATGGGAGATTTTAATTACCCTGAAATAAACTGGATAAATGAGACCAGCAGTTCAGCTAAGGGAAGCAGGTTCTCGAGTACACTCAGGGATCATTATCTGGCCCAGGTTATACAAGAGCCTATTAGAAATGAAGCTATCTTAGATTTAGTCATCACAAATAATATTGATATGGTATCAAATGTTGAAATAGGGCAACCTTTGGGAAACAGTGATCATAACAAAGTCCCTGAAACAGGGGCCAACAAAAACTCCTAATTTTAAAAGGGCAGATTTTAATGGTCTAAGGGCAGCAATACAAAGTATAGGCTGGGACAGAGAACTGATAGGTAAAAATACTGAACTTCAATGGACAACATTTAAATCCTTACTAAATATACATACGTATCACTATATACCATGTAGGAATACAATTAAAACAAGTAAATCACATCCATTGTGGCTTAATGATGATTTAAAGATCAAGATACGGAGTAAAAAACAGGCATTTACATTATACAAACAAGAGGGGACAGAGACTGCTTTACGGGAGTACAAGGAAATCAACAAGGCTTGCAAAAGCGCAATTAGAATGGCTAAAATAGAAAATGAAAAATGATTTGCAAAAGAGAGTAAGACTAACCCTAAAATATTTTTTAAGTACATTAATGGGAAGAAGGTGAGGAAGGAAGCTATAGGAACATTAGAATGTGACACAGGCCATCTGAAAATTAGTGACCCGGAAAAGGCAGATGAGCTAAATAGGTTCTTTTCTTCGGTATACACAAGGGAGGTACCAGTGGTTTGGACACTGCAACATAATGGGGCTACACTACCTTTGCCGAATATTTGGCTAACGCAGGAAGTATTTCAAAAGAGGTTGGAAAAAATAAATGTTAATAAAGTCCCGGGTCCTGATGGAATACATCCAAGGGTACCAAGGGAACTGGCTTCTGTAATAGCCAAACCATTATGTTTAATTTTTCAAGACTCCCTCAACACAGGGTCTCTACCAGATGACTGGAAAAAAGCAGATGTGATACCTATATTTTAGAAGAGAGCAAGAATGAATCCAGGAAATTATAGACCAGTGAGCATCACTTCTGTAGTGGGCAGGCTTTTAGAAAGGTTAATAAAGGATAATATACAAGAATATGTCTATTTGAACAGGATTATCAATCGCAGTCAACATAGAAATATTTATGAGGGATAGGTCATGTAAAAAAAAAAAAAAAAATACCTGCGCTCTATAAAAAAAATTAACTGAATTAAAGTAGCTCATCCTAGGAGGAGCTCCCTTCCGCAAATTGCTGTTGTCACGCTTTCTGATGCTTAAATCGAGTTTTTGAGCATTTTGATTGGCTGAAATAGATGCCAATTATATTCCAGCCAATCAAAATGGGTTTACAGTTGCTCAACATGATTTTTTAAATATTTTGACCAATCAGTTTGCTCATATTTTAGGTCTGTCAATCTGAGCAATTTTTTGTATATGTATTTTTTTTTTTATAATGTCGTTTTTATTTTTTTTTATTGTATTTTTTTGGGGGGTGGTATATTTATTATAGGTTAGTGTAGTGTTTATATCATTGGGGTCCTTGTGTGCCTGTGGCATTTCATGTGTTAATGGTCAGTTACCATGGAGTTAATTGAGGCACCATGGGGGGTCCTTTAAGCAACTCAGCAGCAGGGGTGAATACAATTGTGCTCAAAAGTTTGCATACCCTGGCAGAAATTGTGAAATGTTGGCATTTATTTTAATAATATAACTGATCATGCAAAAAAAAATATTTTATAGAAGGATAGTTATCATGCTTGGCTCCTTTTTAAATCATAATGATAACATTAATTAACCCAAATGGCCCTGATCAAAAGTTTACATATCCTTGAATGTTTGGCCTTGCTACAGAGACACAAGGTGACACACACACAGGTTAAAATGGCAATTAAATGTTAATTTCCCACACCCGTGGCGTTTTAAATTGCAATTAGTGTTTGTGTATAAATAGTCAATAAGTGTGTTAGCTCTCACATGGATGCACTGAGCAGGCTAGATACTGAGTCAAGGGGAGCAGAAAATAACTGTCAAAAGAACTGCGTAACAAGGTAATGGAGCTTCACAAAGACGGGAAAGGATAGAAAAAGGTATCCAAAGCCTTGAGAATGCCAGTCAGTACTGTTCAATCACTTATTAAGAAGTGGAAAATTTGGGGATCTCTTGATACCAAGCCAAGGTCAGGTAGACCAAGAAAGATTTCAGCCACAGCTGCCAGAAGAATTGTTTGGAATACAAAGAAAAACCCACAGGAAACCTCAGCAGAAATACAGGCTGCTCTGGAAAAAGATGGTGTGGTTGTTTGAAGGTGCACAATACAACGATACTTGAACAAAAATTAGCTGCATGGTCGAGTTGCCAGAAAGAAGCCTTTAATGCGCCAATGCCACAAAAAAGCCAGATTACAATATGCCCAAAAACACCTTGACACGCCTCACAGTTTCTGGCACACTGTAATTTGGAGTGACGGAATCAAAATAGAGCACAGGGAATCTTGTGAAAATTGATTCCCCGTGCCTGCATCATGTTATCAGAAAATGCAGCATGTTATCAGAAAATACTGGCAGACAATTTGCATTTTTCTGCACGAAGGCTGCGCATGGCACGCTCTTGGACTTTCCAGGATGACATTGACCCAAAGCACAGGGCAAAGATGACCCTCCAGTGGTTACAGAAGAAAAAGTCAAAGGGTTGTGGAGTGCCCATCACAGAATCCTGACCTTAATATCATCAAGCCACTCTGGGAGATCTCAAACGTGTGCTTAATGCAAGTTGACCAAAGACTTTGCATGACCTGGAGGCAGTTTGCCAAGACGAATGGGCAGCTATACCACCTGCAAGAATTAGGGGCCTCATAGACAACTATTGGGAATTGAGGCAGAGACCTGGGGAAGAGTAACAGATAAGGAATAGCAGGGATCAGGAAGAAAGTGAGAGCTTGCTTAGGTAGGAAGGAGTGCAAAGTAGAAAGGTTTTACATTTAGTGGGAGAGTGAAAAGAATCTGATAGAAAGTCATTTCAGTTGAAAATCTCTATTATGTAATATGTTATCTACACCTAGTGGTCAGATAATAGAATCCGCAAATGGGAAGGTCAGTTGATTTTCATGCTTCTATAAGTTGAATCTAAATAGGGGTGGGTGACAGAAAGTCAGGGAGGGAGGGAATTGCTCTCAGAATCTCTGAGTTATCCCAGAGCAGGGGGAGGCCTATAGTCAATTTCAAATGGCACTGAAAGAAGAATGGAACATAGTGTGATGGAGGGAGGTATAGTACAAGGAGAAAGAAAAAAAGACTGCTATGAAGAGACAGTAGGGACTTGGGACATGTGAGAAGGAGGAGATCTTAGCATGTCCAGTCAGATAAATGATAATAGTTATGGGTATGTTTAATTAAAAAGTGTATGTCATCGTTCATATTAATACCAACTAGGCATGCTCATTTCCTTATCAAACACAACTGTGAGAGTTAATAAATGGCCTACATAAGGAGAGTTAGAGAGAGGGGTCCTCTATAGATAATTTATTCTTAAAATACACAGTTTGAAAGACAATGTTCTAACAATTCCACTTTAAGAAATGTAAATACTGTACAACCAACTGCAATTTACATTTACAGTGCCTTGCAAAAGTATTCACCCCCCTTGACTTTTTACCTATTTTGTTACATTACAGCCTTAAGTTCAATGTTTTGTTAATCTGAATTTTATGTGATGGATCAGAACACAATAGTCTAAGATGGTGAAGTGAAATGAGAAAAATATATACATAAAACATTTTTTTAGAAATAGAAAACAGAAAATTGGCATGTGCGTATGTATTCACCCCCTTTGTTATGAAGCCCAAAAAAAGCTCTGGTGCAACCATATACCTTCAGAAGTCACATACTTAGTGAAATGATGTCCACATGTGTGCAATCTAAGTGTCACATGATCTGTCATTACATATACACACCTTTTTTGAAAGGCCCCAGAGGCTGCAACACCTAAGCAAGAGCCACCACTAACCACTGCCATGAAGACCAAGGAACTCTCCAAACAAGTAAGGGACAATGTTGAGAAGTACAAGTCAGGGTTAGGTTATAAAAAAATATCCAAATCTCTGATGATCTCCAGAAGCACCATCAAATCTATCATAACCAAATGGAAAGAACATGGCACAACAGCAAACCTGCCAAGAGACGGCCGCCCTCCAAAACTCAAGGACCGGGTAAGGAGGGCATTAATCAGAGAGGCAGCACAGAGACCTAGGGTAAACCTGGAGTTGGGCTTTATGGCAGAGTGGCCAGAAGAAAGCCATTACTTTCAGCAAAAAATAAAATGGCACGTTTTGAGTTTGCAAAAAGGCATTTGGGAGACTCCCAAAATGTATGGAGGAAGGTGCTCTGGTCTGATGAGACTAAAATTTAACTTTTTCGGCCATCAAAGAAAATGCTATGTCTAGCGCAAACCCAACACAACACATCACCCAAAGAACACCATCCCCCATGTTTTTCGGCAGCCGGGACTGGGAAACTGGTCAGAGTTGAGGGAAAGATGGATGGTGCTAAATACAGGGCTATTCTTGAGCAAAACCTGTATCACTCTGTGCATGATTTGAGGCTAGGACAGAGGTTCACCAGCGCAAACCATCCAACTTGAAGGAGCTGGAGCAGTTTTGCAAGGAGGAATGGGTAAAATTCCCAGTGGTAAGATGGGGCAAGCTCATAGAGACTTATCCAAAGCGACTTGGAGCTGTGATTGCAGCTTTACAAAATATTGACTTTAGCAAGGTGAATAGTTATGCACATTGACTTTTTCTGTTATTTTGTCCTATTTGTTGTTTGCTTCACAATAATAATAAAAAAAACATGTTCAAAGTTGTGGGCATGCTCAGTAAATAAATGAGGCAAATCCTCAAACAATCCATGTTAATTCCAGGTTGTAAGGCAACAAAACACGAAAAATGCCAAGGGTGGTGCATACTTTTGCAAGGCACTGTACTTCTATTTGTACTTTTCGTTTCTGCAATAACTGGGACCTTCAATTTGGCACTTTAAGACTATTACTAAGTATTGTGTAGACCAACGTTGCAAGTTTCAATTCTTGTGAGGTACTCACAGCAGACGATTCTCAAATTGCTCCAGAGATGTTAAGTATTCAAAGGCTTGCATGGATTTTGAGGTTCCAGGCTGACTAGCTGTCAGAACCCCCTAACATGGACACAAAAAAGATAACAAGATTGATATTTTGGTGGAAGTGACAATGAGCACATCAACTAGGAACAGAACAGGATATAAGAACTTACCTCTGGGGAAACTGGGATTTTTTCTATGTTTAATGTCTTGTCATGAATGTTACCGTCATAGCCAATGATTCTTACAACATTGTTCTCAGGCTCCATGTTATCCTGTGGATGGTTTCTTCCAGTTGTTGTGCTGAAATCCTGAAGACATACAAAACAAGAATTCGTAACACATTCCCACACAACTATCAAACAAGTTTTCATATAAAACTTTAATGAGTTTGCCCTGACATACTTGTTTCTACAGTAAGAAGATCTACTGGATTTGGAGATAGAACTTTGTATTTAAAAAAACATGGTCACACATGAATGTAGTGAAATGTTGAATAGTACGTGCCAAGACCAAGTCGTGAAGAGGTTGAAATATTGCTGCAGCTAGGTAGTTAAGTGGTTACACATTCCTGATCAATACTTGGAATAAGAAATGTACCAGTAGATCACCAATACCTTCAATTATGTCAACTTGCTGGAGTCACATGCACACTCTGATTTATTCTTAATGTCAAGGAGAGGGAGAGGATGACCATACCCTCAGCAGTTTATAATCTGAAACAAAGGATCATTTTTTTTGTTCTTGCTCTGGGAACAGGTAGAAGATATGAATAGCTGAGTACTTAACAGTACCATCTATTTCTCCTGTAAATCTGTGTTTTCTAGAGCCAGGTACTGTAACTATAACTAATGTATAGGTTTTTCTGTGTTTTTGTCCCTGTTTATTTTAATATGAATTGATTGTGCCTAAATATCCCTGCACATTTAATATTAAATTAAGCAATACATTGTTTAATTATACATAATACGTATAGTCATTTATTAAGTGTTGTCACATTACAGGAAACATTATATAGTGTATATGGGATTAATCTTTCCCTTAGGAGTAGACTGTGGTTTTGTACAACATTTATAGTTTTGAACACTGAAAGTTCCCATAGATAAGAAGTTTTACCTTTTCATCCAAACACCCACCTTAACGGTATATATACATTTCCTGGATTATGAATGCATCTGATAGAGAAAAATCAGTAGTGTATGCAAAAAATATGTTTGCATAAAAAAATACCAAAATAAACATTTAAAAAACGTACTTTGAAGTTAGCAAAATGTCTTCTAATTTCTGACAGTTGAAAACTAGAGTAAACACAGGCTAAATTTAGAAGGGTTAATAAGGGACAGAATACAAGAATATGTCTATTTGAACAGGATCATAGGTAGCAGTCAACATGGATTTATGAAGGAAAGGTCGTGTCAGACCAATCTAATTAGTTTTTATGAGGAGGTTAGTAGGAACTTGGATCAGGGCAACTCAGTGGATGTAGTCTTTTTAGATTTTTCAAAGGCATTTGATACAGTGCCACATGGAAGACTAGTGAGCAAACTAAGGGATACAGGAATTGCAGTAAATATCTGCTCATGGATCGAGAGCTGGCTAAAAGACAGGAAGCAAAGGGTTGTTGTAAATGGAACATACTCCGATTGGTCTAATGTGATAAGTGGGGTTCCTCAGGGCTCAGTATTGGGTCCTCTCCTTTTTAACATATTTATTAATGACATTGAAGTAGGACTCGAATGTAGTGTCTCCATTTTTGCTGATGACACTAAGTTGTGCAAGGTAATAAAATCAGATAATGATGTACTTTCCCTACAAAAGGATTTGCATAAATTAGAGAAATGGGCGGCTAAATGGCAGATGAGATTTAATACAAATAAATGTAAGGTTATGCATTTGGGAAGGAACAATAGCCAAGCAATCTATAATCTTAATGGAGCAAATCTAGGGGTATCAGATATTGAAAGGGATTTGGGAGTACTAGTGGACAACCACCTAGGTAACAGCGCTCAAAGCCAAGCAGCGGCTGCAAAGGCAAATAAAATATTAGCATGTATTAGGAAGGGTATAGAAGCCAGGGAAGAAGATATAATTCTGCCACTATACAAATCTCTAGTACGCCCTCATTTGGAATATGGAGTACAATTTTGGGCACCACCTCACAAAAAAGACATTTTAGAGCTGGAAAAAGTACAGAGAAGGGCTACAAAACTAATAAGGGGAATGGAGGGGCTAAGTTATGAAGAAAGACTAGCAAAATTAAACTTATTTTCGCTAGAAAAAAGGCGTCTAAGAGGAGATATGATTACGTTATTTAAATACATCCAGGGTCAATATAAGGCTTTGTCAAGTGAACTTTTTGTAGCAAGAGATTTTCAACTGACAAGAGGACATCCGTTGAGGTTAGAGGAAAAAAGATTTCACCTTAAACAAAGAAAAGGGTTCTTCACAGTTAGGGTGGTTAAACTGTGGAATTCTCTACCAAAGGAGGTGGTGACAGCGAATTCGATAGACAACTTCAAAAAGGGGTTAGATATATTTCTGAATAAAGAGGGCATTCAAGGCTATCCTAGATAACTAGCAAGGAATATTGATCCAGGGAGAAATTTGATCGCCAGTTTCTGGGGTCAGGAAGGAATATTGCTTTTTTTTCCCCTTATGAGACAATTGGCAAAGTTTCAATGGGTTTTTTTTTTATGTTTGCCTTCCTCTGGATCAATTAACAATAATTAACAATTAACAATAATAATAAATAGTCCAAATTAAAAAAAGCAATAGAGATCTAAAAAGGTTGAACTTGATGGACTAACTCTTTATTCATTCTCCAATACTATACTATTAATAATTATTTAATCAATAATTTAATTAATAACTAATCCGCATATTGCAGATCAGAGGAGATCTTAACAGGTTGAACTTGATGGACTGAAAGTCTTTTTTCAACCTTAATTACTATGTAACTATGTAACTATGTAAATTAGAATTAAATGCATAAATTGTTTTGTACAATCAGGAGGAGGATCAGGCAGCTGATACATTTAAATTAATCTCTGGTTTTTTTGTTTGTGCTGCAAAGCAGCCTGGGATATGTAGTGTGTCTGTGCTGATCTGTGGTGAAGGACGTGGGCAGCACAGAAAGAAAGCAGACACTGCAGCAGGAAGCACATTACAGCAGTGACTTCAAGGCTGACATCAGTGCTCTCCTAGTGGCTGAAGAAGGAACAGAAGGTGTGTAATGAGTTAAAAAATTACCCCCTAATGCTGCATGCTGGTTGGGTGAGGATCAGCGGCTTGTGTAGACACCCCTGGGGGTGTCAACATAATCATTAGAGAGATTTTTAGATATTAATAAAAATAAAATGTTTTACAAAATGTGCTGCATATATAAATGATGGGTTTTACTGAAGGAGTGCAGAAATGTATTAACCCAGGAAACTTAGCTATGCCTTTAAATTGATATCTGTAAAATGCATACCATCTTTTCAAAGTGTATAATCTACTAGGTACATAGTGGTTACATTTAAAAAAATGTCCATTCATCCATCTAGTCCAAGTCTCCTATGGTCTATTTTATGTGATTCCATTTGTCACACTTTCTGTTAGGATGTAAGAGTTTACGGTTAGGTTATTGTTTATAGACAACCAGACGTTTCCAATTATTCTTGTCCAAAGGTAATTAGACAAGATCTGACATGCCTGTATCTTCTCTATCCAATGAAAACTAAGCTGACATAACTTACAAGTTGACTGTGAGTATTTAAACCCGTGAAACGCTGAAGATATTTTCATTGATCATTTTGCCTTTAACAAAGCTGCTTGATTGTGACAAAACGGTTGCCCGGCAGAAATAGGAGGATTTGGGCTCTTCTCCTTGATTCCTTTTTTGAGATATTCGAAAGTGGCTATGAGTTATTTTGAGGTTCCCTTATGGGTATCTGTATTTTTTGTAAATATTAGTTGTTACAGCCTGCAATATAAGTATATCTAATATAAGCCATGCCCCATTATATAATGTCAAGTTGTTTTAAGTGATTTTAAAATTGGGAACCTATTGAGCATACGTGACTACTGATTACTCTGCTTGTGGCATCTCTTGGACAGTGCTGTCCTGACTGTCTACTTTGGATAATTTCCTAAAATGTTATCTAAAAATGTATTCAATCTTCTTTTAAAGTTACGTATAGAATTTGCAGTTACATCCTCAATTGGTGAAAATGATTTGCCATGTTGGGACCACATCTGCTGAGGTCATTCATCATACTAGCACTCTAAACCCTACACATCAATAGGGAGTGTTCAGCTAAGTGCAGGGTGTTGCCCCTATACGACTATTTTCATTGGTTGGCTGGTCACCTAAACTATTTGGCTCATTGCTAAGGGGAGTATCAGTAGTACTAGTTTGATTAATGTCCTAAGCAAACATGGAACATTAAAAATGTAAAGCCTGGCAATGCTGTTAGCCACACAATGTGAGCACCTTCGGCGATCATCGTGACCCCCACGCTGAGTTCCTTCGGCGCTCATCACGTGGTTCACTTCGGTGCTCATTCTGATCCTCCACCCGTGTAGTTTAGGGGCCTCGCAATGAGTGTTACTGACTTGAGTTGAGTGTTACTGGCTTGGGTTAAGTGTTACTGGCTTGGGTTAAGTGTTACTGGCTTGGGTTAAGTGTTACTGGCTTCCGTCCCTTTTTTACTGCCTCCGGCCTTGTTTTCATCCTGTTACGTTTTCTTGGCCGCCATAATTTTTCTAGTCTAGGCGATTTTCGATTGTGAAAAAATGCCAATATGCCTCAAATTAACTTGCAACCTCACTCACAGGCTCCCTGGCTCTCCCCATGTGCTGTGTGTGAGTGTGTTAATTTGAGGCATATTTGGTGTTTTTTTCTGGTCTTTCCAGTTTTGTCGTTTGGCCGTTAAATTCGGAATTTAGTGCAGCCCCGGAAATGCATTTACGGGCTTTGGTCCTCGCGATGAGCGCCTGCAGCCTAAGGGCCTCATTCTATTATCGGCCGCAGCCGTTGCGGGGCCGCAAGGACCGGCCGCAAGCTATTCTGCTATTCTATTCCCTTACGGCCGGGGATTCCGGCAGGCTTGCGGCCGGTGCCTTGCTATCTCTTGCGGCCGCTCGCGCCGGAGGAAATCCTTTGATCTTAAACGGCCGCAAGGAAATCGGCCGTAAGAAATTCCTATTTGCAATTCAATTGCTCCGGGAACCCTCTCT
Source organism: Discoglossus pictus (assembly GCA_027410445.1). Classification (NCBI taxonomy): domain Eukaryota; kingdom Metazoa; phylum Chordata; class Amphibia; order Anura; family Alytidae; genus Discoglossus; species Discoglossus pictus. Next base: position 115,640,962 of record CM050170.1, on the reverse strand, counting down.
GCAAGGCTAAAAGCGAGCCGCAGTTACTTGCAGGAAAAAGGTCTCGCTAGCACCAATTAAGCACATAAAATAGCTCAAATAAAGCCATCCTGCACTTTGAGAAGACTATAAAGGGATTTTAGGTGTTAGAAAAAATAGCACATAATTATCCTATACTAAAATCCGTAAAATATTTAATTTTTAATATCCGTAAAATATCCATGTAAAAAGTCCAGAGTGCTTGGAGCACCTCAGACCCGCCCACGCCGCAGCCGGAAAATAAACAGTTAATTTGAACTCGGGTTTGGGCAGATGTGCAAGCTTGAGAGTGGGTTTCTTTTAATCCTCATGTCCCCCAATATGATCCCTAGCATTTACAGAGCTGTACAGTGCAGGCTTGAATTTATTTTTCAGTTTTTATATTTCACAGATTACGGCCGGTTCCAAGATATGCGGCCGGCCGTAAAAGGAGATCCTTGCGGGGCCGTATAATAGAATCGCGAGTTAACTGAACCCTCGCAAGGAATCGCAGCCTTACGGCCGATTTACGGCCGATAATAGAATGAGGCCCTAAGTCCTCACAGTGAATATTTTCAGCTTTAAGTTTATCATTTGTGAAAAAGCTGAGATAGTCAGGTTTTATGATACATTTTTATACTGGTATCTGCAGAATACAGTGAATAAATACTGCACATCAAATTTGATTAGGAAAAGGTAACTGTGACATGGACAGTGAATGGACTACATTACACATACAGTGATCTGTGTCATGACTCCCTGGGAATATGTTTTTCCAATGTTATCTTGTAAAAGGACGAGCAGTTAGAATGTTGGCAAATCTACAGCCAATCTTGTAGAAACTGGTCCAATAGTTTTCATGGGAACTCTTGGCAATGCAGAGTTTTGTAGTGCTTGGAGTTATCTTCTGCTGAGTCACAGTTGGCTATAACTATTTGTATTACTCAAACAAATATTACTTTGATTTACAATAGTAATCACCTCTATCTGTGAATCCTCTGTTCCTACTTTTACCATTGTCTTTTCCTGAGATTGCTCCATATTGCCATGTGATGGATGGTTAAGTATATGCTGAAAAACATAAGCACACTAAGTATATTCAAAATAAACAATATTCAGACATATCTCTTATGCAAAAGTATAGGCTGGAAGGTTTTCTGCTGCATATAAGTTCACAAACTAACAGTACAAAGTAAATAACATTCAAATCCCTAAATAATTCTCCATCCTATGTATGTCCCTCATGTCCAATTCAATTGTGAACTTTCGCCCTCACTCTGATGGAACCTACTCATTTCACTTTGCTCCTCTACACCTACCTCCATCCTCCTCTGCTTCTCACTACCTACCTCCACGCTCCTTTGCTTCTCCCTTCCGATCTCCATCTTACTTTTCTTCTCTTTACCTACTTTCATTCTCCTCTGCTTCTCTCTACCTACCTCCGTCCTACTTTGCTTCTCTCTACCTATCTCCACCCTCCTCTGCTTCTCTCTACCTACCACCATCCCAATTCTACTGTTTGGAACTCTTTAGCTCTGTCTCAGACTTTCCAAGGATTCTGTGTAATCTCACTTTCTCAAAGAAACCTTTGATCTATCTCCTAAACATCTACAACCAAAACAACTTACAAATCTCAACTATCCTGCTACTCATGTTTCACCATGATACACATCCACCTCCCTTCTATATAGCTTTATAAATAAATGTTAAAAATAATAATACAATAATATCTGGTATCTAGCAATTAAACCTCATAATGTTTCTGGTCATCTTCTCAAAGAACGCATTCTCACCTTGGGAGTGATAAGGATTTCCTCTTCTTTATCGGTTGTCTTAGAAAGATCATCACCTTCTGCCAAATTATCAGTTCCAAAATGTTGTGTGTCCTCCTAGAGCAAACAGCAAATAAATGGGTTAAATTGTGTTACATTAAAAAAAAAAACACAACTGGCAATATAATATGAGCCCTGATAATGTATATTATTCAGTGCACAGCTTTTTCAATTTCTAGAAATAATCCTGTTTAAGTACATGGGAGTATGTTTTTATATTACGAATAATATTTGCAGATAAAAACAAATAGCTCCATCTAATCTGCTCATTCTTAATACATTCTCAGAGAAGAGGCAAAATATTGATATGGGAGCAAGGTTTTATGTTATAGGGCTAGTGGAGATTATGAGGGGCTAGTGTGTATCGTGAGATGTAATGTGATTTATTTTAGTAAAGCATAGAGAATAGGGTAGTTGTTTTTTTGAGTGATTTTCTTATTTGGTTTTAGTTAAATTATTTTAGTGTGAGTTTGCCTGGTTTAAAGGTGGCTTTTTTTAAAGTAGTCTTTGTCATGACTGACTTTGGGGGGCCAGTGATGGGGCTCCCCTAAATCCTGCAAGCAGGGCCCTGTGTGACCCAAATCTGTATTGTCATAGACCCCTGAATTCACATACTCTGTTATTTAGTACCCTAGCATAGGAAGGCTATTAAAATGGACATGAGGTGTGTTTAAGGACTCGAAACAATTTCCTTTCATTTATGTGTCATGTTTTAAGAATTAATGTGTGCATATAGTTACTGTCATGGTTTCTTGGTAAAATATATGTAATGTTATTAATGTACGGAGGCAGAACTAGTTTATGTGATATTCTGATGTATTTGGTCCTGAGATGCAATTCCAAGATGTTACTCTATCCCCACCATAACATCTCATGCGTGATTAAAGTACAGCCATAAAATTTGAGGTTACCTGACAAGATAACCCACAGGCTCTGGTGTATCTGGTGATGGGAGGAAGGTTTATAGGTTTATGGCCTAGCGACGAGGTGAGGAGGACACACTATGAATTCAGACCCCTTATAGAGGGGAACGATGAGTGAGGGTGAAATCTTTTTGTCATTGTGACATATCTTTATAAGAAATAATAAACTGTCAGTCTGGCATTCTAACCAACGGGATGTCTGATGTTATTTCTTGTATGTTCTTATCCTAATCTAAGGGATGGAAAGAGTTTATTATTTTTAAGTCAGTAACCTTAACCTGAGCTTGCAACCTGTAATGTTCTGAGATCTCCTAGGAGGTGTTCTGCTGGGAGCTGTGAGATTGAACACAAAAGCCACGACCTAGAGGGAGAATCTTTTGAGGTGCACGTGGCCCCTCACCTCTGGGTAGTCACAGTCTTGTACTATGAATTCGATCTAATTTAATCTAATTTTACCCATGCTATGTTTTGGTAAAACTTGAGGCTTAGTGTGTGCGTCTCAATTAAAGGGCTAATGTAAGTCCTTAAGAAGAATGCTTAGCAGAAAAAAAATCACAACAGGAATTTGTCCACCAAAACTGAATCCCACTGCAGCTCTGTGAACAGGCCATGCAACACAGCTCCAACCGAATAAAGTGCTCTGCTCCTAAATCAGCACTTCTCAGCTACAAATCACAGGTGCATCAACTTGATAATCATTCCTCTGTACAATCTTGCATTTCCTGGAGTATCAGGGTCACTCTCAAATGTGTACAGACTTAAAGTTGATAAAAAAAAAAAAGCTTAGCTCTAAATGGCAAATGAAGCATGAGAAAAATGTGACTCTTCCCCATAGATGTTATCTTTCTTAGTTGCTGATGTTGTTAATATTATCATTGCTTATTACTCCAATCAGAAGCACATCTTGAGATTTTCATTATTCATACTAATTTCTAATATTGTGTGCATACCATGGCCCTCATTCTATTATCGGCCGTAAATCGGCTGCAAAGCTGCGATTCCTTGCGGGGCTCCCGTTACCTTGCAATTCAATTATACGGCGCCGCAAGGCTATCCGGCCGTATATCTTGCAATCGGCCGTAAGCTCAGAAATCTTTAAATGCAAAAATAAATTCAAGACGGCACTGTAAAGCTCTGTAAATGCTAGGGATCATTATGGGGGACATGAGAATTAATAGCAACCCCCTCTCAAGCTTGCCCATCAGCCCAAATCCAAGATTACATTAACTGTTTATTTTCTGGCCGCAGCGTGGGCGGGTCTGAGGTGCTCCAAGCCCTCTGGACTTTTTACATGGATATGTGACATAAATTAAAAACAAAATTTATTTACGGATTTGAGTGTAGGGGAATGTTGTGCTATGAATGCTAACACCTACAATCACTTTATAGTCTCCTCAGAGTGCAGGATGGCTTTATTATGTGCCTAATTGTGTGCCTGCGGGACCTTTTTGCTGCAAGTAAGCTGCGGCTCGCTTTTAGCCTTGCAGAGAGGGTTCCCGGAGCAATTGAATAGCAACCAGGATTTTCTTACGGCCGAAACTCTTGCGGCCGTTTAAGATCAAAGGCTTTCCTCCGGCGCGTGCGGCAGCAAGGGATAGCAAGGCGCCGGCCGCAAGCCTGCCGGAATCCCCGGCCGGAAGGGAATAGAATAGGCGAATAGCTTGCGGCCAGTCCTTGCGGCCCTGCATCTCCTACGGCCGATAATAGAATGAGGCCCCATATATGTAACCTTCCTTTGCAGACTAACCTCCCGCTGTACCTATTACAACATGAGTATTTCTTTTTTTTAAACTTTGGCTGCTTCCAGAGAGGCACCAGACCACTCCAGAACAATAACAAGGGTCTACAGAGAGCAGACTTTATCCCTAATTTACCCCTTAAGAAGTACAATGGGCCCTGAACAAAAAATACAAGAAACAAAAGCAAAATGTGGTTAGACAAAACAGAGGCAGATAAACAAATCTATTAATGACTGTGAAAGTAAACTGCTCAGCTGGAAGTGACGTACAGCTTCTTTCATAAGACACAAGAACTGATTAAATGAGGCATCTGCCATTACAAACCACCCTTTGGCCTTACGTACTGTTACGTAGGATCATGTACTGTTTTTTTAATCAGTACTTTCAACACTCTACAGGAGATTCCCGGGTTATAGACGGCCCGACTACCAGATGTTCGATACTTAAGATGAAGCTCCCAAGGCTTTTTGTATGACTTTGCTTTTATGTTCTGTTTGTTTGAATTTAAAGAAAGAGCACAATAGCTTCTGTAACTTATTACTACAATGCAGGGGTATTGTTATTACAGTCTTACACTGTATTATTGTTACCACATATGAGCCATTATATTATTGTTATTATTATAATTATTATTATTATTGGTATTGACTTAAGTACAAATACAACCTAAATACGTTCTCAGGAACATATCTGGTTTGTAACTCGCCTAAATTAATGTGGATATCTGTAACAATGCTCTTCTCTGAAGGTTATATTATATCAGAAACATTTCACATATGAATGTCTATGAATTATTAACTAGACATATATTAACTTTTACTGTTCTACAGAAAACCAAATACTAATGGAAAAAATTAGGCTAATTAAAAAATGTTTTGTCCATCGTCAATACACTCCAGTTGACTTTTATGCAGAATGCTTTCATTATGATATGAAATGTCCACATACAGTATCTCACAAAAGTGAGTACACCCCTCACATTTTTGTAAATATTTTATTATATCTTTTCATGTGACAACACTGAAGTAATGACTCTCTGCTACAATGTAAAGTAGTAAGTGTACAGCCTGTATAACAGTGTAAATTTACTGTCCCCTCAAAATAAGTCAACACAGAGCCATTAATGTCTAAAATGTTGGCAACAAAAGTGAGTACACCCCTAAGTGGAAATATTCAAATTAGGCCCAAAGTGTCAATATTTTGTGTGGCCACCATTATTTTTCAGCACTGCCTTAACCCTCATGGGCATGGAGTTCACCAGAGTTTCACAGGTTGCCACTGGAGTCCTCTTCCACTCCTCCATGATAACATCACGGAGCTGGTGGATGTTAGAGACCTTTCACTCCCCCATTTTTCGTTTGAGGATGCCCCACAGATGCTCAATAGGGTTTAGGTCTGGTGACATGCTTGGCCAGTCCATCACCTTTACCTTCAGCTTCTTTAGCAAGGCAGTGGTCGTCTTGGAGGTGTGTTTGGGGTCGTTATCATGTTGGAATACTGCATTGCGGCTCAGTCTCCGAAGGGAGAGGATCATGCTCTGCTTCAGTATGTCACAGGACATGTTGGCATTCATGGTTCCCTCAATGAACTGTAGCTCCCCAGTGCCGGCAGCACTCATGCAGGCCCAGACCAAACATATATACACATAGGTCTACATTTATAGATATGTTTTCTATAATATGTTGTGTTGATTCCCCCTATATGCATTTACCTGCTGATGACAGATGCTGCCTCTACTCTCTCTGCATCGGTGTCTACGTTCAAATTGAGGGCTTCATCTCATATCAGTGTTTTTGTGCTCTTCGTGCCTTATCTGTTTATCTGTCATTTAGGGATTATTTCAACTATCTTTCCTCAGTATAGATGTATAATTTTGGTGGTGGGAGTGTCATGAACTGGGCCTGTATGAGTGCTACCGGCACTGGGGAGCTACAGTTTATTGAGGGAACCATGCATGCCAACATGTACTGTGACATACTGAAGCAGAGCGTGCTCACCTCCCTTCGGAGACTGGGCAGCAGGGCAGTATTCCAAAATCATAACAACCGCAAAAACACAACGACAAGAAAACAACTGCATTGCTAAAGAAGCTGAAGGTAAAGGTGATGGACTGACCAAGCATGTCTCTAGACCTAAACCCTATTGAGCATCTGTGGGGCAGCCTCAAACAGAAGGCGGGTGAGTGCAAGGTCTCTAACATCCACCAGCTCCGTGATGTCATCATGGATGAGTGGAAGAGGACTCCAGTGGCAACCTGTGAAGCTCTGGCGAACTCCATGCCCATGAGGGTTGAGGCAGTGCTAGAAAATAATAGTGGCCACACAAAATATTGACACTTTGGGCTCGATTTGGACATTTCCACTTAGGGGTGTGCTCACTTTTGTTGCCAACGGTTTAGACATTAATGGCTGTGTGTTTAGTTATTTTGAGGGGACAGAAAATTTACACTGTTATACAGGCTTTACACTTACTACTTTACATTGTAGCAGATTGTCGTTTCTACAGTGTTGTCACATGAAAAGATATAATAATATATTTACAAAAATGTGAGGGGTGTACTCACTTGTGAGATACTGTACATACTCATATGCTTTTTTCTCTTGTATCATTAATTATTCTTCAATAAAAGTTGTATAATTAAAAAACTAAGAAAAATAAACATCAGTTGTCCATTATGACAATATATGTATGCAATCACTATACCATCATAAGGCTAAAATGGGTAGGGCCTGAGAGTCACAACACTGAAACATTTTGTAGAATATGATATCTGTTTTATAGTAATTATATATCCTCTACATTATTTTAACCTGCCAAAGTGGGAAAGCACAAGTCTAAAATGTCCTCTCACAATACTGCAGGCAAAAGATAAAATAGAGAGAGCTATTTCTGACTTGTGTTGTCATTTAGTGAATGTAATGGATCAAACTAATTTAGGTTCTTCTAATCCATCTTCTTTTTCTGGGACAGTGCTTAGCTTCCCATAATTACCTTCCCTTTCCTGCTGATATCTTACAAGAGAGGAGCGGGGAAAGAGACAGGTTTCTCTTTTGCTGAGAGAAGCAAGAGGAATTAAGTTTAAGAATAATGTAGGTTTTCTAACATACACAAAATTAAAGAAGGCAGCTTCCTATGTCAATATCAGTTATTAAAAGAACACAGGCTAGCAAGATAACATACTTATTTTGCCCTTGTTTAATCCAAGAAGCACACAATTCCTGGAAATTATGTTGAAATTTGATTAATTTTCCTTTGGAATATTTGTCACTGTCACACATTTGAAATCATAGCTGTAATCTCATAATCTTAAAAAGAAATCAAGAACCATACAGAACATAGCTGTAGATTAACGACCGCGAACACAGTAACACTTACAACAACAACATCAGGCACACTGGACTTTGAAAATAAAAACCCCTGTGGCCCCTTATGGCGTCCATATGGCCCTTACAGCCCCTACTGGCCCCTGCGGACCTCCTGTGGGTCTCCTGCAGCCCCTTATGGCCCACTGTGGTCCAGACAAGGCCCCAGGAGCCCCCCGTGGCCCATTACGGCCCCCTGTGTTCCTCTTCAGTCTCCTGTGGCCCCCGGCAATCCTCTACGGCCTCCCTCTGCCTTTTATGACCACCTAGGTCCTATGGCCCCCCGTGGACCTATGCAGCCCACCTTGGCCCTCTGGTCTGCAGTGGCCCCTCCTCACCCCCGGAAGTGAAGTGCAGCATCGGGCAGGTAAGAAAGTATTTATTTAGGTGTGTGTGTGTGTATGTATATATATATATATATATATATA